>JAJOOJ010007388.1:0-33864 GCA_029582625.1 Solanum boliviense
ACCCCCCCCCCCCCCCCTCCGAAAAAAATAATTTAAGTTTGGTTTTAAAAAATATGTTCAATTTCAAAAATTATTTTCTATTCTAGTAAAAATAAAATATATTTCTCAAAAACATTTTCATTCATAAATCAAACACTAAAAATCTTTTTTCGGAAAATATTTTCTACTCACCAACCAAACATGAAAAAATAAGTCAAAAATCTACTTATTTTCCAGGAAAACATTTTCTAGGAAGGCATCCTTCATACCAAACACACCCTTAATCATGTGTTCAATTTTTTTTTTCTCAGTTATATTAAAGATGTAAAAAATTAAACAGACACTAATGATAGCTAGCATTTAACCTCTATGTATACGATATAAGTTTTTAGCAAAAAATGTGCTAATCACCCTTCGCTTAAGATCACTCCGCCTATGAATTGTTACTAGTGCGGAGCCACATCATCATAGGTTGAAGGGTCAGTTAAACATCTGCCATCAAAAAATTATATTGTGCTTATTCATAATATTTTTTTTTGCTTACATAAATCATTAGAAACAAAACAAAATCCACCTCAAATCATTGAAAATTTTGTGTTATAAAATCTGATTTTTCCATCTTATTCTTACTGAATCAGTTCACTAGGAAAATGCATGATGGACAACACATTTTCATTAAAATATTGAAAATAGCCAATGAACATTTTTTTTCCTCACTGATTCAATCAAAACATATGTAGCCATTATTGAAAAATGTCCGGTGGGAAAATAATGACTATTTAGTAGTTATGATAATTGATACCAAACACAAAATAATAAGCAAAAAACTCACTTATTTCCTCAAACAATATTTTGCCAAAAAATATTTTTCTTTGTACCAAACACACCTAAGACGAAAACTAACATGAAGAATATTAGTATAATAAATTGATTGTGTTACAATACTTTAAGAAAGAGGTGAGAGCCCACAAGAAAAAGAAAGTGAAATAGTCATACTCCATTGTGTGTCTTTCTTTCTTTATATATATATATATTTATATATATGGTTGTCCAATTCAACTTAACAATCTCAAGTTAAAACCAACTCTTTAACTTGTCCTTTCTAAGTGTTCTTTTTTTCTAGCCAAAACACAAATACTAAAAAAAAACCAAACATATATAGTCCAAGTTGTTTCAAGTATATTTGGCAATATGCATCTTCATTGTGTAACACCAAAACCAGAAAATGGTGGCACAGACTTGATGGAAGCTTCGACGAATTCGCCTAATTCATCGAAGCAATATGACAAGTCATGTCTTGCTTTCCCTGTCCAGATCAAGTCACAACAATCTTTTTTACAAAAGGCCATGTACCCTATAACTTTGAAGGTCAATTTTTTTCTCTTGTTAACCTTTTAGTACTTACTTGTTGCTTTACATGTAACAAGTAGATTGTGTCAGTTATGTGCTCTGATCTAGAGGCAGAGCTACATGTAGTTTAAAGGGGTAACTGAACATTTTTTGTCGGAAAATTATACTGTATAAATAGAGTAATAGAAGTTTTCTGACTCTGCTCTTATCGTAATTCTTTAGTGTTCAATGTTATGTTGCTCGAACCTTCCCAAAAGTGTTGTAGGCCCCGTGCATGATCTAGGAGCGGAGCTAGGTAAGACTGAAGGGGTGGTTTGGATGCACCCTCTTTGATGGAAAATTGCCATGTTTATACATGGTTTAAATTACTTTTTTTATCTAGAGTTTATTTTTTCATATTTTTTTAAACCCCTTAGTGAAAATCCTGGCACTGGCACTAGCTAGATCATCACAAAATGTATAGGTTTTGGAGGATCCGACACACAGACTGATGTATTTTTGAAATGTCCGAGCAACATAGGTTCAATGTAATCTTTGCTTATGTCTTCATTTTAAATGTGCAGTTTGAAGAGATTGTTTACAAAATTAGTCAAGAAAACAAAGGAATGTGTTGTGGAGGACCATCAAACACAAAAGAAAAGACTATACTAAATGGAGTGACAGGCACTGTGTATCCAGGAGAGATGCTAGCTATGTTAGGTCCATCTGGTAGTGGCAAAACCACCCTCCTAACAGCACTAGGAGGGCGTCTTTCGGGCAAATTATCCGGGAAGATTACATACAACAGCCAGCCATTCTCGGGTTCAATCAAACGTAGAACAGGATTCGTGTCACAAGATGATGCCCTGTATCCTCATCTTACAGTAATTGAAACACTTCTGTTCACAGCTCTGCTTAGGCTGCCACAAAGCCTCGATAGGGACGAAAAAGTGAGACATGTAGAGCATGTTATTGCAGAACTTGGATTAAATAAGTGTAGAAACAGTATGATTGGAGGGTCATTGTTTAGAGGGATATCAGGTGGAGAGAAAAAAAGAGTTAGTATAGGTCAAGAAATGCTGATCAACCCGAGTTTACTACTTTTAGACGAGCCAACTTCAGGACTTGATTCGACAACAGCACTCCGGATCATTAACACAGTTAAACGACTAGCAAGTGGTGGTCGTACTGTGATCACAACGATCCATCAGCCGTCTAGTCGACTTTATTATATGTTTGATAAGGTAGTGTTGCTCTCTGAGGGATGTCCTATCTACTATGGTCCTGCATCAACTGCCTTGGAATACTTCTCCTCTATTGGTTTTTCCATATCCATCACTATCAATCCAGCTGATCTCTTACTCGATCTCGCGAATGGTAATTAAAACATTCCACTTTAACACACTTGATATGAACATGTTTCCACATAAATGCCAAATTCTGACAAAATTAAACTTGAAGGATCCAATTTGGTCAAATACCTAGGGACAAACTCCTATGTTCCTTTCATTACGGTATTTTTGGCTTCTTAAAATCTATTATTGGTCTTTCAGGAATTGGACCGGATACCAAGAATGCCAACGATCAAGGTGACAGTATTGCACAGGAAAAGAAGTCGGTGAGAGAAGCTCTCATCTCCGCGTATGAAAAGAACATTTCTACAAGGTTGAAAACTGAAGTATGCAGTTTAGATAACAGTAGTTACAGCTACACAAAGGATGTTTCTACAAGTAAGTTTACAGTTTACAATGAAAAAAAAGCAACTTCAAACCGTTCATTGCCTTTATTCAGTGCCTAACAATAGCTATTGTGGGGTCTATCGATGCAGGAAATGGTGTGAAATTAGAGCAATGGTGCACAAGTTGGATGCATCAATTCAAAGTACTACTTATGAGAGGGTTAAGGGAGCGAAGACACGAGAGCTTCAACAGGCTTAGGATCTTTCAAGTTATAAGTGTAGCATTTCTTGCAGGACTATTGTGGTGGAATACTCCAACATCCCACATTGAAGATCGAGTAAGAAATTATCCGTTCACCTTATGTCATTTGCACATACGAAAACATATATTTTCCTATAATCTTTATGCTAGGTTGGTCAAGTAAACAGAGCTAATCTTTTGCCATTTCAACAATCAGGCCTTGTTACATGTTACAATATCCTAACAACAATAACAATGACACTTGATTTCCTGTTTTGCAGATTGCAATGTTGTTCTTTTTCGCGGTATTTTGGGGGTTCTATCCACTCTACAATGCAGTTTTCACATTTCCACAAGAAAGAAGAATGCTCATCAAAGAGAGATCATCAGGAATGTATCGTCTCTCGTCATACTTTCTAGCCAAAACTGTGGGAGATTTGCCTTTAGAACTAGCATTACCAACATCATTTACGTTCATCCTTTACTGGATGGGAGGGCTCAAACCCGATCCAACTACCTTCATCCTATCTCTCCTAGTAGTCCTCTACAACGTCCTCGTTTCACAAAGCCTCGGACTAGCTTTTGGTGCATTACTAATGGATGTTAAACAAGCCACTACATTAGCATCAGTAACAACATTAGTATTCCTAATTGCTGGAGGATACTACATTCAACAGATTCCTCCGTTCATCGTTTGGTTAAAATACTTGAGTTATAGTTATTATAGCTACAAGTTGCTTCTAGGGGTTCAATACAATGACAATGACTACTATGAATGTTCAAAAGGAGTCTATTGCCAAGTTGCAAACTTACCTGCCATTGAATCAGTAGGCTTAAACAATATGTGGATCGATGTCTCGGTCATGGCTGTGATGTTGATAGGCTACAGAGTTGTGGCTTATCTAGCACTCACTCGTGTACGATGATGATTCAAAAATCGAAGAGGAAGATCACATAATTTAGGAGCAAAGTTGAAAGAGTTCAATTTTTCTGCAACAAAGGAAGTAAGGATGTTAGATTTAGATTTTGATCATGTAACACAAATTTTGATGTGCTACTACTACTACTCTTGGCAATATTTTTGCATACAACTAACTTGGGAAAATTGAAATGCTTTGGAGAATAAATCTTTGCCCCTCATTTGAGTATACTGAGTAAACAAACAATAATAGATTTTGTATAATGCAGAAGGTTTGACCGTGTGAGAGGGTTTAGAATATTCAACAATAAGAGAATAAGAATAGAGAAAGGAGAATGAAAAATGTAAATATAGAAATAATAATGTATGTTCATGTTAATCGTCATGATATAAATGAGAAAATAAGATAAATAACCACATAAAAAAGGATACTACAATTACATAAAAACTATTCCATTTATCAATATAACGATCCTTACATATATTTCTACCTTTCATTTCAAATTTAACCATGAGAATTTTTTAAATATATATAGAACATTTTAAAGAAAAGTGAGGATCCCAAAAAATTAGGGCCCAAAATAATGCTTTAGTAGCTTTATAGTCGAGTCGGCCTTGAGTTTAGATAGAAAATGCGAACACCTAATAGTTCAAGTATGAACCTCGTAAAAAATGACCATTCAAATGTGTTTTTGACCATCATCTTTATAATATACATATACTATACACAATATATATAAGCGAAACACATAAATAATAGAGTAAATGCTATATATTTCGAGTCTTCGACCATATCATTATAATTATAAACTAGATAATCGAAGAGTACATTTAAGTAAATTTTTCAATAAGTAACGGGGGAGAGCCCAATTAAATTTTGAGTGACCCGACCCGAAGGCCTTCTTCCCACTAAATCAGCCCAACAGGTCAAAGTTTTTCAAAAAACACAGTAAAACCCGAAAAAGCAAAATTTTCGCACTTTAAACTACGAATTTGCCATTCCTTCGTACCAAAAACCTCGAGTTCACCATTTCTCCATTGTTAGCTTTTAGGGTTTTGCAGAATCCAAGGAAAACCATGGCATCATCTTCTAGGGTTTTCGGAAACTATTGCCGAACTCTGATGGCTGCTGCAAAGACCTCCGCCGGAAAGACACCTCCGACCACCACAACAACCGCGGCTGGAAAAGGTCGTTCTAAAGGCATACTGAAACCTCAACCGATTTCACCTGCTCTACAAAAATTTGTCGGTACTTCTGAAATTTCACGTACTGATGCAGTTAAGAAAATCTGGGATTACATCAAAACCAATAATCTTCAGGTCCACTTTCCATTTCCTCTTTATGTTACTTATGATAGAGAATAAACCTTTGCATGTTGATAGTATTGTTCTATGGCGTAGCCTTTTTTGTAGAAATGTAACTGGGAAGTTGTTAAGATATAGTACCATGAAATTATTTTGAAGGATTCGAGGTGTGAAAATAGACTCTTTGCTGAAATGAGGGTTTTTGCTTGAGCTATGTCAAGTATGGATGCCTGGTGTTTGTATCAGCTATATCAACTACAATGTCGTAAAATGCAAATGTTAGTATAGATATATAGTAACTAGCACATTAGATGATAAAATAAAAGAAGTTATTTAAGATGGTTTACCATATCCTAGCAGAAATCCAAAGGCACAGGTTTGTAAGTGTGACAGTATGACGATTCGAGGTGCTAAAAATGACGTGTATAGTTAACATGGTATGGGAAGATATTGCGTTTTCTTTTAATGAAACAATTTTCACAGGGATGATTGTTTTTCCTTGTGCTTCTGGAAGATGTATCAACAATTAACAATATAGTAGTGACTGCTCTAGACTGTCAGATGCAATTGACAATCAGTCTGTTGTCTGGTCCTTTGACTAGCTTTCTTGGTTATAAGATAGTTGAACCTTTTTGCTCAATCAATATTAGATGGAAATTTTAACGTTCTTGGAAAGTCTAGTTGTTTCTGCGAGATTAGGAAGTCTTACAAATGATTTGAAAATATGCACTGGATCAAAAGATATTGTTGTTTTTCCTATCTAGTAGACTGGCTGATAATGGAACAAAGGACCCTGTGAGAGTAGACTACAAGAGGGTGAGGGATCTGAAGGGCTCTTGATATTTTGGCATTGAGGTTGTAAGACCTCTGTTACGAGTTAGGCTACTGATTGACATGGTAGTGAATAAACTGGTTGGTAGGATATCGTCTTCTGCTATTTCAAAATGTACGATAATTTGATCAGTATAGACTTTGCGGCAATTTATATGACGAAGTAGGATGCCCATGGCTTGGGGCCCTGGAATACTATGATGTCTGATTTGATTGCCATGTGCTGAATAATGCATGAGCTTTTGTTCTCAAGCTACGTCAACACTTTGTATGACCAGCTGGGGCATCCTTTATAAGGCCAAGCTGTAAATAATTGCTGATATAATACACCAGCAGTCAAGCATGTATAACAACCTATGCCAATTTTGAGAGTTAAAAGTATAATTTCGTTGTGGATATATTTATGAGATATTCCTTAAAGTATATTTGATGGAAAAGCAAAACACAATGCAGCCAAACATGATTGTCTATATTGCCCATTTGCTTACTCTCCTACTATATTTTTTTTTTTTGAAATTGGTAACTTTACCCTCTTATTTTTCTATGTTAGTTTTCTTGTAAAAGATGCTTTTTCATGTTAGTTCATTTGTTTGAGATACAATTAGATGCAAAGAACAGTAACAGTTTTTAGGGCAGAGTTTTGTCTGCTTGTTCATATTGCAATTTGGTATTGTTTCATCAAAATGCAGTAATGTAGTTAGCATGTGACTGATCAACAATCACCAACTCTTGGGGTTCTAGGAAAAATATTACACTATGGCCTTTGATATGATGATTTATAATCATTCAGCATTCCTTCTACTAGTTGTTTGAGGCATAGATTTATTGTGAGTGTTGTTATAACAAGATGATTTGTCATTGATTTCTTCAAACTATCATAATTATTGATTTTTTTAGTTTCTTATCAGGTTGAGGACAATCCACATCCTTCTGATGTTTGAGAAAAAAAAAGTTTTCTTTAGTTAATAGTTATTATCTAATCTGAGTCGACAAATGTTTAATCCACTTGAACAAATGTGTGAAGTAGGTTGTATACTCATATACAATATATACACCCTTTAGTTTCTTTTGACAAGTAAAATTCATGATCTGCAGAACCCTGCAAACAAGAAGGAGATAAATTGCGATGATATGTTGAAGACGATATTTGCTGGCAAGGACAAAGTTGGGTTTCTAGAGATTGCAAAGCTGCTATCCTTTCATTTTCAAAAGGCTTCTTAAGTTTCCCAATTTGCAGTTCCTGTAAACATTAGGGGCTTTTCTTGGTACTGAACATTGTAGTTAGTAACTTCTCCTTTTTGTATCCCTTCACTCTGGTTGTGCGTTGTGGTGCACAGATCTGAAATTGGAAGCTTGCAGTGTTTTATGCCTGCTATGATCCACATTTTCTTTATCCTGTTATTCACTTTGTTCCTTGCTGTATTTTCGACTGAGCCGGATTTAATCAAGTGACATCCACAGTTCATATAGCTGATTCTAACTTTCTCAGGATTGATGTGTGTTAATAGTTATAGTTGTTCCTTATTATTACTAGGTTCTTGGATATTTTTTTTTGCGTTAAATCAAATACATTATCAGTACAACTTCTTGGCCTATTTGGTTATTTACTAAAACCCTCTAGTGGAGAGGAAGGATGAATTGTTAGTGTTGATGTAGAAGATACAATTGAAGGACATGTATTTAGGTTCTTGATTAGGTAATTATATAGCATAATTACACTTATACACACGTGTATCTAAAAAGCTTAGCCCGTTGAAAAATCGAGGTTTGCTTAGCCAGAGATCGCCATCTTCACACACACTTTACATACCCTTTACCTATCTTTCATACAGTTGGCTAATGCTGTGCACATACGATTTGAAAACACATATATTGGATCCAGTTCGCCACATATATAGTTGATATCTTTATATACAATTACATATATCCAACTTTTGCTTTGAAAACACGTACATTCACATATAATTAATCACACTAACACATACATAGATATACAACTTAAGGACCAAATTCCATATATTAAGGATCATTTTGATAATTTTGTCCATAAAAATCACTCCTCATCGGGCCCGTATACCCGGATCCATCCAACCCGACCCGATACCTTTCTCTTAGACTCTTACGCTACCCAAACAGCTGAACACCCCTGTCTCCTTTTCTATCAATGAGACTCTCCGATTTAATCCACCGCTTAGATTCGCCGATGTCATTATCCGGTCGCCGGCGTTCAGTTACCGGCCAAACCAGCACTTATATATTCGACCTTTTAGGCTACAGTCATGGTAATCTCTGACGATGAGGATGAATCACTCGCTCAATTCCTTGAATCCGAAGTTCTCGCTTTCTCCGATCAGGTAATTTATAATATTTACCTCGCTCGATAAATCTCAATGATTTTGGGAAGATTTATGAATACTATGTAACTATTCTGCTATATCCATTAGGTGAATTCAAATTTACTGTACTTACTCTTTTAGCTGGGTTTTGGATTGGCTATGCTCGGCTAATATTGGTGTTAATGTTTTTTTTTGTTTGTACCTCAATTGTTGTATTGTAGTATTATAGTTTTTGTGCTGCTACTATCTGTTTTTCCTTGGTATGAGTAACCGGAAACAACTTCTCTTGAGAAATTTTTTGCAAAAAATGAATTTTCAAAAAGCTTTTCTTTTTGAAGTGGTTTGCACTCATTTTTTCACTGAATAGTAAAGAAAAGAATACAACAATTTGAATAATTTTATTTCAAACACCATCTTATCTTTTGGCACATTTTTATTTTTCAAAACACACTTTTGGAAAGTTGTCTAAACAGCTCTTACCTAATGTCCTGTGTGTTCCATCTTTTGCTTTAAGATACTGTTACATTTTGTTTCCTCTCTTGCCGCTGTGATGGATTATGGGATATTGTTATTTTTTACGAGGGTAGTACGATTCATTTCTACGAAAAGAAATGGGCAGAAGGTTACCCTCGGGGATATGGTCTAGTGCTAAGAGCGCAATGCGATTGCCGATATGTGTGAGATGCAGTGGTTACAGTTAGGGGTTCATCCGAACCCCCTTGGCGGAAAATTATATTATTTATACATGGTTAAAATAATTTTTTAGTTATATATAGTAGATGTCGAACTCCCTTCGGCTACTTTGTGTGTCTATTTTTTCGGATTTTGAACCCCCTTATTGAAAATTCTGACTCCACCATTGGAGAGATGGTCGTTGTTACGTGTTTGACCCCTGCTTTAGACAAAAGTTTGGTATCTAAGTGGAGAAGTTTAGAGCGGCAGGCCCATTATTCACCGAGTTTCGAACCTTGAACACCCCTGGTGTTTGGGAATTTCTGGGTTATAAAACGAAGGGAAGCCAAAAGGTTATCATGTGCCAATATATTTTTTACTCTCTTTCAAAAAAAGAATGTTTGATCTAATTAGGAGGATTAATGCATTTACTTTTACTCATGGACTTGAGCATTGACCTTTTATTTTTGTTGAACTAAGATTTATAGATTTTTATACGGCATAAAAGATTACTATAAGTCACATTCTTCTTACAGTAGATTACTCATCCTTCCTAATTTATATGACAATCTTTTCTTCTTGTACTGACACAAAATGTTCGATACATTTCCATTCCTATTTAACTTTTACAACTTTCAAGAATTCAAATTCATTGAACTATTCAAAATATAAACTTCAATGTTATGTTTTCTCTGTCAAACTGAATTTTCAACAACTAATTTGATATTTCCTTTATCACTACCATAATATAGAAGTAAGATTAACATATTAAATTCCATTTTCAGTCAAATACAAACAATGGGATGGTGAGAGTGATATTGAAATATGCACCACAGAATTGTAATAAAAGATAATTGGTAATTTTTTTTGCTCCAAATTGTAGTAGGCGCCACATAAAAAAGAACAAGAACCAGTATGATTGCAATCTGTAACCCGTAATCTTAAAATCCGCGTCTCTATGAGTGTACAGAGTAGTTATTGATATTTCTGACTGTGTTACTGGGCACGAGATGGTACTGTTTGCTGTATTTGGGGATGGATTTAATTGAAGTTTAGTAATTAGGTTGATATGGTTCAGGATGAATGGAAGCAACTGGAAGTTGAGGACGATAATGATAAGTTTGGCGTAGAAGAGGATCATGTGACTGAGAAATTAAGAGATGTGAAGGATGAGGGGAAAGAGGCGGCGCGAGAGGAGGAGGAGGAAAATAGAGGAGCAAAGCGGATGAAATTTGAGGAAAAATGGGGGGAGAAAAAGGTAAATGCATTATTATCATCTCAATCTCTTGCATTGCCAATTGAATTTAAAGATGAAGGTGAATGTGCATCTTCACCTGCAAAGATGTGTGAGACTCTTATGGGCAAGTGTAATGGTGCTAGTACCAACAACATAAGACGTGCTCCAAGGTCAATAGAAACTAGTATTCTCAGCAAAATCCCTCCTGAGTTGCTCCATCACATTCTCAAGTTCCTTTCCTCAGAGGTAATTCATGTTGTTTCAGTTTTTTTTGCTTATCATATTATAACCTATACAGAGAAGGACTGAAAAAGAAAGGATAATAAGAGCCAGTTTTATGCTTTTGTGTGCCCATGGTTATTTCATATTGATCATTTTTTTTTATGGCAATGTGCAGGATCTTGTTGCATGTTCATTGGTCTGTAAGTTTCTAAATGGTGTTGCTTCTGATGAATCCTTATGGCGTCAGCTGTAAGTACAATGCATCTTGTATTTCCCCCTTCAACTCCTCCTTTTTCATAGTCTCTTCATTCATGCTGCATATGCTTATCTATTATCTGTGTGTCTCGGCGTTATAGGTTGTACTAGTATTTTTTTTACTTTATTTTCTTGAAAAGGGTGGTGTTCGGGCCAACTTTTGCGTACCTTGATTGTTCTTTCAGGTACGTGCTATCTCTTACACCAACATAGGTATTGGGAGTGCATGTACCAATTAACTCTGACCACCAAACCGTATATAAACAGGAAGAAACTATCTAGTATGTTTTGTCTCTCTTGAGAGTTGAACCAAGTCTCCAAAGTTTTAACCCACTTTAGTATTACTATGCCTTACACTTGGTTGCTTGTAATAGTATTCATACTGTCACACCCCTATTTATTCGATTGAGGGTTTTTTCATTTGAAGTGATGGTTTTGAAAAAGGGTTTATTTATTTATTTAGAGTCTGCACTTGGAATTGAGTTTTTTAATGTTCAAAGTCACCTTATGAATCCCTAATCAAAAGGAATGACTTTTTTTTTGGTCTAGTGACCGGGTAAGTAATTTTGTTGATCGGGGAATGTGTGAGTCACCCTTGAGTCTCCCATGGTTTTAGTAAGATTGCTTCATTGAATTTTATTTGGCTAAAAATAATTTTTGGACAAAACAATATTGCGTCAGCCGCTTATTTTACAAAATTGATTGTCTTTTTTTGTTGTTCTAAGTCACCTTATGAATATCTAATAAAAAAGAAATTACTTTATTTTTTGGTCTGCGAAAATAAAAGACCGGGTAAGAAATTATAGCAGACCAGGAAGAAACAGATCAAATATTGAGACTTGAGAGGATAAAGATAAAATACTACTTGTGATCTCAGGAAAACCTGAAATGGATGTTGGCGGCTCTCGGCCATTGGCCCAAGCTTGCCACAATTGTGCCTTAACATGTCTCAACGTCTGATTTTCCTAGACACTGGCCGACTCTCTTGCTGTTAATTCAGCTGGAGATTCTACTAGGCTCACCACAGGGAAGAGCACCAATGACAACCAATACCGAATCTGTGGTGAGCCAGCTAGAAACTCCAGCTGAATTGACAGCAACAGAGTCAGCCAGTGTCGAGGAAAATCAGATGCTGAGACATGTTATGGCACAATTGTGGTAAGCCTGGGCCAATGGCCAAGAGCCACCAACATCCATTCTAGGTTTTCTGAGATCACAAGTATCCGATCCTCATTCTCTCAAGTCTCGATATCTGATCCATTCTCCCCCCCGGGGTATGATCCCTTCGACAACTATGGGTCTAGACCATCAACAACGTGCCATCTAGGAATAATCCCACTATCACTACTTTCTTGCAAATTGATGTTTCAAAGGAGATACTTTCTTGCAAATCGATCATTCTTCACGAGTAATTTAAATTGACAAAATGTGATTTACTTTGCAAACATTTAGCTTTAATTCGCTAAAAAAGAGGGTTGACTTAGTATTTTCACACTTATCGATTTGTATTGAGTCTTATACCTTTTCCATGCCCTAAACTCCTCATTCATTCAAATTATTTGCTCAACTTTTTGACGACCTAATGTGTTAACCCTTCTTATTCTTTTACTGATTCATACTTTAGTAAAAATTAGAAGTTCAGAATATCTTTCTCATCCATTTGACTTTGGTGTTTCTTGATAAAATTTTGGTACAGGTATTACTTGCGATGGGGTTTGGTGCTCCCAACAAAAAAGCCACGGGAGTGTGCTTGGAAAAAGCTTTACATCAAGGTATCTTTTATTCGAATGTGAAATTCTCACTTGTCATCGACCAAGCACTTCAGCTAACCTAATTATCTTTTACATCAAACTCGCAAATTGTATTCTCTACATCATAGTGTAAATTGGAAGTTAAAAACTTATAATTTTATAGTTGATCCCAGTGTAAGTTGAATGTTCGGGTGGCATTTGGGTAAGGGTTTGGTTTAGTTGTAAAATGACTGGTTTTGGAAGTGTGTCTGGGAACTTTTCTAGGAAAACTAATCATGTGTTTGGAAAAGTATTTAAAAAATCCAGCTTATGTGGTTTTGAAGACTAAATCCTGAAACAAAAATCTACAACCCAATTTTCCCAAACCAAAATATTGCTGTTTCTGAAAATAGTCTGATTCAATCAATTGTTTTCATAAAAAAACCTTTTCCAAACACATCGAAGTCGTAATTGATTTTAACAAATGTTGCCCAAACATGTAAACCAATTGTCGAAAAATTAAGCCAGAGCCAAGTTCAAATGCCAAGTGGGTCAAGATTAGGCTGAGTAACATTCGCTAGCTCGTTATAATTTTTTTAAGTAAATATGATTTTCTTGTGGAATTGAGAAGATTTCAGATTTGAGCACTAAAAACATTTTGTTGGGCTTAAAAGGGAAACATCATTGTCAAATTAGGAAAAGGACTTAGGGGATGTAATTTCTCATTTCTGTCACCAAGAGTGGCTGGATTTAACCCCCCAAAAAAATGATATTTTTCTTATTCGGAGAAAAAGGTCAATTAATGGGATCTTGAAAGAAATGGAGAGAGCAAGCTGCAAAGTGAGCGATTGGCTTCTTGGAATTTTTCTTTAGTTGTGAAATGGTATATGCATCTTGTAGATTAAGTTTACTTTAGATAAAAAGAAATGGATTCTCTGCAGCGTGATGCAGATGACATGTTGGAGTTCGTCAGGAATTGCACAACGGAATTGAAGGAGTATTACATCCAAATGCAAGCTGCTAAAAGAAGCCAAGCCCCTCTTCCTTCTCAGGTGATTAGTTTTCTCTGTATTTGAAGCTTCTAGTTGCTTCATCCAAACCTGAATATAATCACAAATAATCCTGAATTTATTGACTGGATTTATGGGATGAAGTTTTTACTCGATAAATTATATTTGGATGGATGTATTTTGCTCTTTTCTTTTTTAAACTTGGGGGTAAGGTGAGGCCCAAGGTTATGGATGTGTAAGGAAAGGGCGTTGTGAGAATTGGATGTTGCATCTCTGATATTTAGATATGTGTTTCTTGAGGAATGACTCACTGATTGAGATTTTTATTAACATTTTCTAGTGTTTCTTGTGGGAACTTTCTGAATTTCATTTTTTGGGCTTTCTTGTTTTCGTTTTTGTAGAAATCTTGTTTGGGTGGAGTATTTTCTTTCATGCATCAACCAGTCCTCTTAAACAAGGCAGTGGATAACTGTTGGTTTTCCTTAGAAATATCCAAAACAGAAACTGAAATTTAAAATACAGAAGGGATTGGGGAATAGATGGTAATAGGACCTAAAAAATATCTCAAACAAAGTTGCAAACCTATTGGAGTATATGACAATTCAAAATACCAAAGGGAAGGAAGGGTTCTAGGTTATTTTAATTAGGTGATTAGCCAGCTGAGAAGTAGTTTGTGCTATTTGTATATTTGAGAAACTCCACTAGAAGTTGAGTGAATGCAGTAGATTTAGGGGACTTTTCCTGTATCCTTGAGTATGCACATTTACTTATCTCAATGTGTTTCGTGAAAATAAGTACCAAACAAAAGATAAAAATATAAGTATTGGGAACTGATCCATCCCACGTCCTTAAATTTGCATTTTGGTGCATACGACAAGAATCTAATATGGTATTACTTATCAAAAAAATAATCTTTTATGGTATTCGTCTTACCTTCTACCTTTAATATACAGATAAATGATGACCGTATGATTCTCGATAAGACCGTTGCTGATCAAGTCTCTATTTGGAAAAAAAGCAAAGGTCTTGGTGATAATGTGGTCAATGGTCATGCCTGCTCTGGAGAGACATGCGCTTACCATCAAATTGGCGATGCATTTGTCTGTGAAAAAACTGGAAACGTTCATGGTAAGAAAATGTTTGCAACAGTGCAAACCAGTCATTCGATAATTCGAAAGATGGATCCCTGTGGGTGATTGCTTTGTGCTTATTGGTTTTCTCTTGTGTGTGTGGGTGCAGTTTGTGATGACACATGCAGGGACGTTGTACGGGATCCTACAAATGGTCTGCTGGTGTGCACTATTTCAGGCCACTGTTTTGATAGTATTTTGTTATCACCAGATGAAATGGAACCAGATGTGGTAAGAACCTAGTGGTAGCTTACAGCGATTCTGGAATTCACTATTTATTAAAACAGTGTGCACGGTCAACTTAAGGACACATGAAAAGTTTATGTGTGCCAATTTTTGGACTTCTATTTTCTGAGAATAAGTAGACAATGATTATACTGACGTGCTAAAGTTCACTTGTTTCTGAAGGTGATAAAGTATGCTATTCTTCTAAAAAGAAGTGTTGCAATTCTAAAATGAAAATCGTGTCTATATGTAGATGTATGGTATATCTTTTTCACTTTGATATAATCTGAGTTAGAGAAAAGGTATAAACAATCAGTCAATTGCTTGTTGGATTGTGTTTTGTTAGTGGCCTTTACCCTTAGATCCTAACTATAGGAGTGATATCTCCATGTCCATCCATCCAGGAATCTCTTATTTATCATTTGCAGCAGCTAGGATTATGTAACGTCTTAGTGTACACATAGGTTGTTAATAACTAGTTTTAATAGATGAGGATCTAATACATCTGGCAGTATAGTTTTATGTCAAAATATATGTTTTGAGGGTTGGCTTACACCTGATGCTTGTATAATGAGTCTCGAAAAACATCTAGTAGCATCTCACTACTTATGCTATATTTGCATCCATATAAATCATTATAATGAACTTTAGCCAATTTTTCCCTTTTGTTTGTTGAAATATAGGACCAACAACAAGCTGGTACGACAGACGAAGCAGAACCGTTCATGGGCTCGGGTCTTTTTGGTATGTTAGTTGTAATTCTGTCTTCTAGTTTATTAATCACTCAACTCCTTTTCACCTTCTTTTTCTGCTTATACTGCTTCAGCTCGAGCCTATTTACTGGGATATAACTGCAATGATGAGAAGGAACTGAAAGCTGCTTTGCGCTTTTGCTGATTTAACTTTTTATCACCATTGAAGGCTGTGGTGGGTTGGTAAGGTTCCTTCCACCTTGAACTAGAGGTCTCAAACTCGAGTTTTGGAAACATGGAATGTCTTGGTAGGAGGCACTTTACTCCCCTCCTAGCGTGCCTTTCCAGCACGCTCGGGTTAGTCTGCTGGATTTTCTCCATGTTCAAAGATGGAATGATTACAGTTTAGTCTATCATGTAATTGTAGATTATATAATTTTATGTAGTATAGATTAATTAATTTAAGTTGTTACAAGGCTTATATAGTTTTGCACTTAATATTCTCCTGCATCTGGTTGTTGCTTTTCTCTAATGACCTATCATTAGAGAAAGAAACATAAAGTTTAATTTCTATTTAGTATAAGGTATAGGCTTGAATTGTGGAGAGGTGTTCAAAACTCAAAGGTTGAAAATAAAAATAAAAGATTTATTTGGGGAACAAGTCAAAAGCCTATGTTATGTAATTAACATTAGAATTAATGAGGAAAAGAAGAAAACAAGGCTAGAAAATAGTATACATAACAAAGACAGCAAAAGTCAATTTACTATGAAAAAGTTTGACCATAAATACTCTTTTGTAATAATAAATAGTTCTAGGTATAGGGTTAATAGTATTTTAGGTCTCTTAGTTATTAAGTTATAATTTTAGTCCTTGTGATATTAGATTAAATATATTTAATCTTTAATCAATTGAAACATGCACTTTTGATTCCTTTTGTTTATGAATATTCACACATTTACTATGATTATCAATTGCTCCACCACGTAACTACTTCTGTACGATGTTGAGCTTTTGAGTTTCACTTGAACTATTAGGCCCGTGAATTTTTTATCTGAACTATCACCAAATGTTTATCGGAATACACATCAGAACTATCATTTGTTCACTTATCCTACCTGAAATCTAACCATTATTCAAGTAGAAGAAGTGAAAGATTAGTAATTTTGGTGTGTTTTAATAAACATTTGAGGTATAAAACTCAAAAAGTTGAAATACCTTAATTGTATTTTTGACCCTTAACTCTATTCTGACAATAATATAGTTCTAAAAATATTTCAAACATTAACATGTTCCTATATAAAAGGACCAAAAACACACACTTCAATTAATAAAAGGTTAAATGCGTTTTTCACAAGGATTAAATTTGAATTCACCAATAATTAAGAGATCAAAAGTGTCATTTAATTTTGCCTTCTAGGTAATATATTTATATAAAAATTTGAAAAACTAGAAATTCTAGAGGAGAAAAATATTGAACACCTCAATTAGTAGTAATTAATTAATTAATTAACCACGTCATATATGGCGTAATTAACACTTGGAAAATATTTAAAAGAGTAAAATGGCCTATAAATACTCATCCATATCCACTCTTGTCAAATTCTTCCTTCAATTAATTAATATACACTTTTTATTTTTATTTTTTTATCTTCATAAGGAAATCTGCAAGGACCCTCTCCACTTCATGAATTTTTCTTATTTTCTTTATTTATTGTTAGTTTATATGAATTTTCGTCGGACTTCACCGGTGCAATTACATTGATTTCGTTGTTGTTAGTGTATATGAATTTTCGACGTTCGTATTTTTATTTTTTTTGTATAGTAAGCAATATAATGTTCTCGATTGTATGTTAGGAATTTTTTGTGACATTTGCTGGTTTTTTTATTATGTTTGAAACTTTTCTTATTTAGGAATTTATTATGTAATCTCTAAATTTCATCAAGAATTGAGGAATCGTTTGGTCTTGAATTTGACCTTTGAGAATATTGTGATAATAAGAGTAATTAATATTCATTTGTCTTGTTACAATTCTTTCCCAATTCACTTGCTTAAACATATGTAACATATTAGTTTTAACAATTTCTAGCTAGAGTATAACTTTGTCACATGCAAAGAGGTCACATATATACATTACTTCATGCTATCTTTTAATTTTCACTTATTTGTTGGCCTACTTAGTGTTAGTATTGCAAGTGCAACAATTTGATTTCATGTGGTTCTTGATCAATTCTATGATATTGAAACTTAATTCCATTTTGCCTTTTTTTGACATTTCTAGGTACTTGTGAAGAATGGGAGGTGGAAAGGATAAACATGCACAATATCCTCCTGGAGGACAATATCCTCCCGGAGGGCAGTTTCCTCCTGGAGGTCAATATCCTCCAACATCCGGAGGATACCCTCCTCAGCAAGGGGGTTACCCTCCTCAACAAGGGTATCCGCCACAAGGCTATCCTCCAGCACAGGGATATCCTCCACGAGGGTATCCACAGGCGGGTTATCTTGGTCAACCCGCTCCACACCATGCAGGTACCATTGCTTGATTACTTTTAGATGTGTCTTGATATACGATTATTGTAACAAAACACTTTTAAAAGACAAAAAAATGACAAAAGTAAAAGGTAAAAGAAGGAATATATAAAAGATAACAAGTGCTCACAATTACTTTCCTTCGTCTCAATTTAAGTGATCTTAGATTTGGTACAAAGTTCAAGAAAAAATAAAAAAAGATTTCCGAAAATTGTGGGGTAAACACTTTTTGACCATTTGTGTTTATTTCATTAAGGATAAGAAGGTAATTTTAACTTCTTTTCATTCAACTTGTCCATTAATCAAAGTTATCTGTAAGTAGCACATGGAATGATGGCGGGAGTAGCAGCGGCTGGAGCAGCCGCGTATGGTGCTCATCATATGGGACACGGCGGAGGTCATTACCCTGCACCAGGTACCGCTCATTATGGACATTATGATCATGGAAAGCATGGCAATGGGCATGGCAAGTTTAAGCAAGGAAAGGGGAAAGGCAAATACAAACAAGGCAAATTCAAGAAGTGGAAGTAACTAACTAGTCTAACTACTTCAACTTCATGATAGGCATGATAAGTGATGAGATAAGTTATCGCATATGATCCCGGGATAATTGATCCTGAGATAACTTGTTCACACCCAAACGACCCCATAGTTTCCTTCGTGTGACCAAAAGGTCGTACATATTTAAGCTCAGCCTATGAAAACAACCTCATATAGAAATGTAAAGTAAGATCGCATATAGTAGATTCAATGTAACTTTGCTCTTTCTGTACCCCGTGCATAACGAGAGTTTTTTTAATTGAGCTACTTCTTTATTTTCTAAATTATTTCTACCGCAAATTTTTTATTGTTCTCTAAATTATTTGCTACTATAAAATCCAAAAAGTTATAATTTTACTTTCATACTATGAAATCTAGATGTTTCTTTTTGCCTAATTTCAATCTGAAGCTTCAACAACACATTTGTTGGTCATGATGCTAACTTAATCTCAAATTAACATCTATCATATTCACAAATCACAATCTACACATAATTAATTAAGCATTTGATATATCTGAAACTAAAAATGTTTTTAATCACATAACTAAGATAATTAAAATCGTATCGATTTATTAATCCGATGCAAGATCTTTTTACTATAAAATTTGTCATTTCTTTTAGGGCAAATTACATAAATCACATACTTTTAAGGCAAAATTACAATCTATCCCTTAAAAGTTTATAATTACAGAAATCCCTCAAAACGGATACAATAATATAAGCGCTGATACATTAATCTGATGCGCGAGATACATTAATCGTTAAGTAAGATACATTACATTTTATACATGATACACTATCTGATGCACGAGATACACTAATCTGATGCGCGAGATAAACTAATCTGATGCACGAGATACACCAATTTGATGTACATTTTATACATGATACACTATTTGATGCGCGAGATACACTATCTGATGTGCGAGATACACTAATCTGATGTGCGAAAATGAAGGATTTTGGAGATTTGTAAAACTTATAGGAGATAATGGTAACAAGTAAACTAAAAGGTGGGATTTCTGCAATTTTTCCTTTCTTTTAATGTTCGGGGATGAGGGTAGGAGGGGGTGCACAAGTATATTATAAAAAAAATTACTTCTTATATATAAAGATGTACTTAACAAAGAAATTATTTTTATGATAACCAAGGACGGACAAATTGGTATTCGTCAGGTGTAGGATTAGGACCATAAGCCAAAAAAATACCAGAATCCTTCATTAACCAATTGCAATAGTAATCTTTGAGCAGCTCACCATGATCTGAGCAAATGCCACCATGTTGTTTAAAGACATCAAAATTGTTATGCTTTGAACCCCATGAAAAGTTACAATAAAAAAGAGTAGTGCCCCAAAAATTCATATGGAATTTGAAATGATATTGATCACCCGGTTTAAGTGTATGAATTCCAAGATCATCATCTTTAGATTTACAATGAATGTTGAATAAAGGTGTATTTTCAGGAAGGTCACTCGTAAAACGTTGGAAAATTGTTGGATTTAAATGAATGGGGGAATTTGTAATTAGCTTAGCGTTGATGTTGATGAGTGATAAAACAAATAATGAAAGTAGAATTTTTGAGTAAGAGTAAAAATCCATTTTGAGAGACATGGTGTTTCAGAAATGCAAATGAAATTGGTTGCACTATTTATAAAATGATACAATAATTGATTCAACCAATATTAAAATTTGTTTGACTTTGTATTTGTGTTTGGATTTGGATTCTTCTGAAAATTGAGTCAATTTAGTTTCTTTCAAGAAAAATATGTGTAATCTGATAAGTACTTGATTGACTTTTACCATTTAAAAGGAGTTTTATTTTGAAAAAATTAAATAAAACTATTCATTGAGTCAAACCTCTTTATTTAAAATGATCCAATCATCATTTATTATATAAAATATGGTTGGTCAACAAAGTGCAGGTAAATGTGAATTGTTTTGAGTATAATACTTTAAATCGTGAGAACATATTTAAATTTTGAAACTATTTAGAAGATGTTTTAGTTAGTCTTGATTGAAAAAAAAAAATCAGCTTGTTCACGAAGATAAATTGTTGTAATGTATAAAAATATATATACATCTCTAATAAATAATTATATATCATATATACTATTTATACAATATCAATACATTACATAACTATTTATATAATATTAATACATTATATATATATATACCATTATTTTCATGCTGTTTGTTTTTAAACAGGGTTGCGGATAATTAATTAAATACTATTTTTATGCAGTAAAAATTCTATAGTTCTTTAAGATATTTAGAACATCTTGATATTCAAAATACTCTTGTGCTCTGTAACTCTTCATTTCTCTTATAGAAAATCTTAGAGTTTCATATGGATGACTAGCATGCTCATATACTAATTCCATTTCTTTGATTACTTTATTCATATGAAATAAAGCCTTTTTATGCTCCCAAGCTCTCTTTCGAATGCTATGTAAAGATCTTTGTAAGAATCTCATTTTATGCTAATTTAGCATGTAAATATACTAATGACATGATATGCAAATAGCATGATTGTAATATGATGCAATAGCATTATGTGCCAATATTATTTTGATTCCCTGTAGGTACTAAGTATTTTTCTTTTATGTTTAAGTATAGTATATGTATGATATAGTATATATGTAACAATTACGATATGAATAAAAAGTTTGCATGTATACCTTCCTTTTCTTTCTTCGATGAATAGTCCTATTACTTCCTCAGAAGTTCTCCCTTCAGGCCATGAACAGTTTTTTCACCTTAACGACCTCAGTCTATGGTTACTTTCACGCTGTTCCTCCCTAAGGCTGAAGATCGCAACCTTCACTTAGACTATTTATAGAGTTATAAGAAGAAAGGTATAGAAACCAATTGTTTATTTCATATGATAATTTTACATACACACCATATATACTATACTATACTCACGACATAATAAGAAAATACTTTTCCCTGGCGGGAGAAGTACTACTCACTCTCACAACAATTCATCACTCGGAAGGTACCTAGCATTCTTCTAAGAAAGGTTTTTCTAGGAAAATGTAGTCCGCCTTCTCAATATGAAGTTCCTCTCCTTTTATAGATAGAAGGAGGGACTTATTACAAAAAGGAAATTATTTAGGGACTTCCCTAAACCATTAATAATTATTCTTCTAGTCCTTAGCTTTTCTTGATTGCTGGGGCCAGAAGATTCCTTGAGATAAGATAATGGGCGGATAATGGACGCTCCATTGTCTTCTTTTGAGTAATTGGCCGACATGATGGGCCTTTCTTTTGTCTTTGAGAAAAAGAAAAGGATTCCTTTTCTTTAATGCTCCTTGACGTAAGCGCTTACGTCATCTTCTTTGTCTTTTTCTTTATGCTACATCAAGCATGGTCATGATCTAGCATTTTACATGCTAGTTTCCATGTTTCTTCAGTAGCTCCAAGCCTATGAAGTTCGATGTCCAATATTCTCTCCTTGAGTTCTTTGGACTTAGTTTTACCTTTGGTAATCAAGACCCAATCATTGTCTTGATCGATGACTCTACAATCTTCTTTGTAAAATCTGGTTAGAATAGCGTATAAGGCTTTTATCCCTAATGCTCTTCTTGTTTGAATCCATTTTTTATTAAGGTGTGGAAGTTTTTTATCAACCCCAGTGGCCTTAACATTAAAATCCTTAATCTTCTCAACTGAAATATAGTTAAGAGTAGGATAATATGCTTGCAAATCCTGGCATTCCATTGATATGCTGTAGAACCTGCAGTAAACTCCATTGCCTCGGGCGAAATTTTTAATTGCCTCGAACAATTTTGATGGTAGTTGGGACAGTTCTTTTAGATTCGGCTTTGTATACACACGATCTAAATATCCAAACTCGAATAATTGAGCTGTGAAGCTCGGTATTCCATTAGGAAAAATTGATATTCTAGGAAACAAACTTGTTGTTCCTAAAACACCATAAGTTTCTCCACTTTCTTCTGGGAGATTATAAATGTATTTTGTAAAGGCAAGATACTCTTCTTCTTTCGGGTGTTGCTTTCCAACCTGAAACGAAGAAAAAACTTTTGTTCCTGATGGAACTGGGTTAGTTTTACTTTCTAGTTTCCCAGATATAATTCTTTCAGCTTTTGTTGATGATGAGCTTGCTGCTTCATTTGCTCGGCTTTTTTCTTCATCCTTGAATGTAGAAATTGGCATATCCGTGCTTACCATCGAGATGTTTTTGGCACTAGGTGCTAGTGGGACATCTCCTGCCACTTTGTTGGGAGTAATATTCCCTTTCAGATTTGAATTCTGTGTTGGACGTGTGTCAAAATGCTCACACAAGAGTATGAATTCTCTCATGTTTTCAGCTTGAGTGGTACTAAGCTGATTGAATTCGGATTGCATTATCCTAGATTGTTCAGACAGCCTTGATAGCTCGTCTCTGATTTTAAAAAGCTTTTGGCTTTTTTCATCAATGGACTCATCCACTTTCTTCATTCCTTCATATATCCTGTTCACCAGGATTTTTGTCTGATTGTCCATATTGGACGTTTCTGGAAATGAAATCTGCAAGAAAATTATCATTTTCTTTAATATATTCAATTGAAAAGGAATAAAAAGATAATAACACCTGCCATCTGTGCAATCTCCTGTATTGCGGTTCGGAAGGTAGTTTATTGAATATTAGCCCTGAAACTTGCGTATTATCAGTTCTAATAACAAATGATTTTGGTAAAAGGAAAGCAGAAAATTTTCTGATCCCTCTAACAATTGCTAATAATTCCTTTTCATTAGTGGAATATCTTGTTTCTGCATCATTGAAAGTACCACTTGTGTACCTGCAAATTTCATTTAAATCGGTTTGCAATAATGCTCCCCAATGATAATCAGATGCATCAGTTTGTAAAACCAGATTATCGCTATCTTCTGGTAATCTAAGTTTTGGTAACTTAGCACATTCTTCTTTTAGACTTTTGATACACTTTGTGTGTTCTTCTGTCCATCCAAGTCAATTGGATTTTCTAATTAATTTTTGTAGAATATTCCATTTTTTTGCTAAGTCCGGAATAAACTCTCCTGCGTAATTTAAATAACCTAGAAATTTTTGAATTTCTTGTTTTGTTGTTAATTTATCAGGAAACTCCATTATCTTTTTAGATATGTGTGATTGGAGTTCTATTCTATACCTTTCTTCTTATAACTCTATAAATAGTCTAAGTGAAGGTTGCGATCTTCAGCCTTAGGGAGGAACAGCGTGAAAGTAACCATAGACTGAGGTCGTTAAGGTGAAAAGACTGTTCATGGCCTGAAGGGAGAACTTCTGAGGAAGTAATAGGACTATTCATCGAAGAAAGAAAAGGAAGGTATACACGCAAACTTTTTATTCATATCGTAATTGTTACATATATACTATATCATACATATACTATACTTAAACATAAAAGAAAAATACTTAGTACCTACAGGGAATCAAAATAATATTGGCACATAATGCTATTGCATCATATTACAATCATGCTATTTGCATATCATGTCATTAGTATATTTACATGCTAAATCAGCATAAAATGAGATTCTTACAAAGATCTTTACATAGCATTCGAAAGAGAGCTTGGGAGCATAAAAAGACTTTATTTCATATGAATAAAGCAATCAAAGAAATGGAATTAGTATATGAGCATGCTAGTCATCCATATGAAACTCTAAGATTTTCTATAAGAGAAATAAAGAGTTACAGAGCACAAGAGTATTTTGAATATCAAGATGCTCTAAATATCTTAAAGAACTATAGAATTTTTACTGCATAAAAACAGTATTTAATTAATTATCCGCAACCTATTTAAAAACAAACAGCATGAAAATAATGGTATCAGAGCCAAGTACTAAGTAAACATGGTACTAGTTAGAGATATAGTAAAACCTTTATGGTATATTGAATATGAAACCTTAGTAACAATACTAAAGGTAATGAAAGATTTAGATGAAGATCTAAAAAGAAAAATAGTCTCTATAATCACTCTTAGAAATAAAAAAGAGGAAGAGAGACGAGAATTAATATATAATACATATAGTTTTCATGATGAAATAAATATGATGGATACTTCTGATTATTATTTTTCAGAATAAAAAATGAGTTTAAAAGAAATCTCAGAATTACTAAAAGATCTTATTGAAAGTAATAAACAATTAACCTTACGGTTAAAAATGATAGAAATAAAAATCACCTATATTAAAGAAAATCTTCCAGGAAGAATTACAAATATAATAGAAAAAACTGAAAAGTTTGACAAAAAAGTTAGTCAAAAATATATAAAAGAATTATTAAATAAAAAGTCAGCTAGTGCAAGCACTTATCAGAAGGGAAGCATGGATGAAATTTTGATCCATAAATTCCTTGAAAAACAAAAACTAAAAGAAAAAGATTTATACGATCTAGAAGAAAATCTAGTGAAGAATGATGAAGAAATTAATGCTGAATCAAATGATAAAGAAGAACAAAAAGATGAATGAACTAGATGAATTAGTTTATTCAATGGAAGATCTAAGTCTTTCAGAAGAATTAAAAGTATTTATGAATAAAGGGGAAACAGGAGGACCCCAAGGAAAATTTGAAGCATCTACTTTAATGAAACAAGAATGGCAAGAGCCAGAACAAGACAATAGAAATTTTGCTAATAAAGCAAAGAAAAACAATGAATTTTCAAAACATTTTCATGATAAAAACAAATCAAAATTCATGCCAAATAGGCTTCCAACAGGAGACATTGGAGCTCAATTTCTAGATCTCGATTGCAGAGAGATCCTGAAGATAGCTTAGACCTTTGGTCCCAAAATATTCTCCTATATTTCCTATTAGGAAAAGGAAATTATACAAATGAAGAAAAATACATCATTATGATAAATACTTTCATAGGAAAAGTAAATGACTGGTTTTCAGGATTAACTGAAGATGCAGAAAACATAATCAAAAATGATACCTTAGAAGGATTGAAAAATTCTATACAAGAAGGGGTAACAAATTTAAAGCAATACATTGCAAATGAATTCTTTGGAGGACAAAGAAATATAAAAGAAAATAAATAAATCATTAGAACTATTGCAAAAGAACAATTAGAAAAATTACAAATTTGTAAAATAAGTTATATTCAAGAATACACCTGTGAATTCGAAGAATATTATTATAAAGTATTTGATAGCAGTAAAGAAATGGTACCCTATCTAGAAAAATACTATCAAAAATTACCAGGCTTCTGGGCAAAATACTTCAGAGAAGAATACGAAAAAGAAAATAAAAAAGGAGATACTCTTGGTCAAAGAATAAGCTTCTTGAAAAATAGACTTAGTCAACTTTGTATGTCTCATAACATCCAAAGGAAAGCTAAAAGAATAGACACACAAATTTATTGTAATGACACAAAAGCATCTTCTCAATGGGGATGTGATGATAGACCATAAAAAAAAAGAAAACAATTCAAAAAAGAGAAAAAACTTCTCAAAAAAGAAATATGTACCCAGAAAAAGATATTATAAAAAGAAAAGAGATTTTTCAAAAACTAAACCAGCAGATAAATGCAAGTGTTATAATTGTGGTGAAGAAGGTCACAAAAGTTACGAGTGTAACAAAAAGAGAGTAAAAATCTCAAAAATAGATAGAATAGAAATTGATTCAGACCTTGAATCAATAAAATCTATAGAAAGCGAAGATTTCTTTGAAGAAATCTATGAAGAATATTCAACCAGTTCAGAAGAGTCTGACTAAATGAATAAAGAAATAAAAGAAAGAGATGACTCTGTTCAAATTCTAGAAACAGAAGAAGATTTAAAAGCAACCTTTGATGGAGAAACATTTAAAAGAATCCAAGGATTAAAACTAAATCTCAAAGTAGAAGACAATCTACTAAGTAGAATGCAAAGAATGTTTGCAAGAGATAAAATCTCTTATCATGAATATCAAAAAATTGAAAAGGTAATAGAAATTACCCAGACAACAGGAAAACATAAACTTAACCTGTTAACAAAACCTATGATAGAACAAATTCTTAGGAAAATTCCTGAAAGAAAAAGAAAGAAAATGAACTACGTTCATCTGGGAGGAATCCAAATACTAGTCAAATCGACTTTTAAAGAAGGAATCAATTGTCCGATAGTAATAAATCTATCAGATGAGAGATTTATAAATGCAAGAGAAGGAAACCTTGGTATAGTAGAGGGAAACCTAGCCTATACAAAACTTCTTTTCACATACTATCCAAAGTATAGTATATCACTTAAAGACGCTGATTTTAATGACGCGTTGAGTCTACATTTTCAGATCAAAAGAAATGATCTATTCAAACCAGGTAATCATATAATGAGTATATATTACCAAGCATTATACACAGTTACAAATTCAAACTATGGTAAAGTGTATAAAAATAAAGGAATGATCGAAATAGATCAAGAATGTGCAGGAATTGCAAGAATAGTTGAAGCAGAAATTCAACAAGCTCAAATTCCAGATGTATATATATATATATCTTCTATTTCAGTTTGCTTGTTTTGTATTTTCTTAGTTTATTTTCTTAAAAAGAATGTCTTTTTTTGCCACATTTTATTTTCAAGTATCTGCATCATATCTTTAAAATTCTAAGGTTGAAATGACATTTAATATTCTACATATTTTTTAGTTCACATTTTAAAATTTAAAAGTTTTCTTTTTTTAATTCTGTACCAAATCAAAACCATATAAATAATTATTTTAAAAAAAATAAAGTTTGAGATTTTAAAATGACTAAATGTTCGTATGACAGTAAAAACACGTCCTTAAATGTAAAATTGAAAATATTAGTAGAAGATTCGGAATATAAGATGATGCCATTATTTCCCGGACATATGGAAAAGGAAAATATATCATATAAAATTTAGTAAAGGGAGTACTATCTTTGCAATAAAATGATACATTTGGTTGGTGATATATTTATTTATTTATTTATTTAAGTGTGATTCACAAGGAAATTTAGGAAATTTACCGTTAAAGCAAACTATTCCAAGAACCTACACTTGAAATTTTCCTAATTAGATAAAATCATTTCATATTTTAGGTAAACACAAATTAATAAATTATCCAATTCTACATTAAGCATGTTATTAGAGTTATAGGATTTTGATAAACTTGACTCCTAATCTTACCGCTTTAACAAATCCTCATTGACATGTTAAATTGATTGGTCGTAGGTAGACACATATGTAGCATTATTATTACAGATTCATGTGAATTCATAATTTTGGAGTATAACATAAATTTATGCTATTAAAATTGCAATAAATTGCAGATTTGATTCATAACTTTAAAAATATAATGAATTCAATGATAATGATCTTAAATTTAAATCTATAAAATTTAAATTTTGAACCTATCTCTGATTGTAGGTGTTGTTTGATTTATTGTATTGAAATTAATTACCTTTGAATGTTAATAATCTTATAATTGAATCTAAATTTAAATCTTGAATCTACCTTTAATTGTAGGTGTTGTTTGATTGATTGTAATCCTTCAAGTAAAGCCGATTTTATCCAATTAATATTTGGAAAAATTACATAACTACACGTACATTACTACCATATATACTATATTTATCTCTAGTTTAAAACAATTACATATACTATCACTTTTGATATTTATACCATATATTTTAAAATATTTAATTAGATACACAAATCCCTTAAATATAGTATTGGATAATTATCTTAAATTTAAACTCACATTAACAACTCAATTTTTTTGTATTCACATAAATCACATCTGTTGTTCCCCACCACACCCCACGTCTACTAACCCTCATTCTTCCTTCATCTTCTCCCTTTTTCTTCCTTCATCCTCTCAATAAATATTTACATGTTCAAATCAACACTATACATATATGTTTATTTTTATTATTTTATTATTCTCATGTATCTTGATTTTGTATCTGAGTTAAAGTTCATAATGTTCTGACAATTAATTTTAAAAAGTTTTACAAATTAGGTTTTATATTTTTTGATTTTGTTGTTTCTCAAATACTTTAATGGCTGATCATTCTCAAAATCAGATGATTCTATTTGTTAATTTCACTCAAGAATTTCTCATTGCAGGGACTGACTCTTCATCCGTTAACATTCAAGCCAAGAATAGATCTAAGTATAGGAACGACTCAATCAAGAGGGAAGAATTATACCAAGCTTTACGTAACATAATAAATACACCATTAGATATGCAACAATGTTGGATACACATCAGGTGTACATGCATCTAGTTAAGAGTTGATGTATCTGAGTTAATATTATATGTATCTGTGAGAAAATTAATACTAGATACATATAAAAGACACACATAATTTATGTATATGCTTACAACTTACTATGTATCTGAGATACATGTTTTTGAATATAATGTATGAAATTGATACTTGATATATCAAATTAATACTAGATACATATAAAAAATACATGAAATTAAAATTAGATCATATAAATAGATACATAAAATTAATAATAGACACATATAACAAATACACGAAATTAATACTAGATACTTCTACGATACATATGAATGTAATTGTATGATACTCATGTATCTAAGTGTTTAGTTTGTCGGATACATCATCTATTGATAATAGATATATCAAATTAATGAATTTATTATTTTAAGAGTAATAAAATGAAATTAATATTTTTGTTTTTTTATTAATAATAATATTAATGAATTTATTATTTCAAAGAATAATAAATGAAATTAATTAAACATAAATACACTCCTTGATTTGTCCTATATTAAGAGATTTGATTAATTTAATTTTCAGAATTAATTGCCATATATTCTATAAATCATCAATTACTCCTCTAATTAAGGAAATCAGTTATAACCAATTAATTTAAACAAATAAAATACGTATCTCGATTTTAAAATTTGGCAGATACATGTATCTCGCAGATTCAAACTCATGTATCCTAAGCATGAAATATGGTAGAGGAAGAAATATTTGAAACTATCGGGAATTTTAGTAATTAGGACCTAAACTAGTGGGATTTAGGTAGTTTGCCCTTAATATTTTGTGTTTAAAAGACAATACCCTGTCACATTTTAAATATGATGATAAATGAATTGAATTATTCCATATATTTTTAAGATGTCGAAAATGATCTTCAATTCACTGAATATTAATGTGACTTGAAACAACCAAAAATCTTTGCATAGTTTAATATACAATCTCAATTCTCATCACATTTTTCACACTTTCAATTCATTCTTTTTCTTATAATTTTTCGTTTCAAGAGGTTTGTAAATGAACAAATTCAGTGAATGTTGATGTGATAGAATCCAAATTAATTACCAATATTAATATAAAATATATTAAAGGCTAAATCTTAGTTTGTTAGTATTGTAAAAACCAAAATGAAACTTGTCCTTAATGTAAAAACTAAAAAGCTCTTCATAAAGCAATTAGGATGACTTGTTTTAAAAAGTAAAAGTAAATTGATAATAACAATTTACTAAATATTAATGAGGCGTTTCAACATGATTTTTTGTTGAACTTCATAAATTTTTTAATTTGAAGTTGAATTTTAATTTTTTTTAGAAAAAATAAAGAACAATAAAGTTGTGTTTTCATTTTTTTCAATCTAAATTATTCACAAAATACCAGACAACTCTAATTTATATTATAGCCAAACATTAATATTATTTTTTTACTTTAAAATAAAAATTATACAATATTTATTTCAAAATCACAATAAAAAATTAAAAAAACGCCAAATGATTTGTCTATCCTACTCCTCAATGGGAGACAGCCTTTTCCTATGACAAGTACCCTTTAAGTTTGTTTATTTTCATAAATAAAAATTAAATCAAGGGGTTGGGACTTTCATGTTGGAGGTCTTAAGTTCGAAACCCCTGCCGGCAAAAGCAAGGGGTTTGCCTTTTGGGTCGAGCTCGTCGCACTGGGCTTGCCTAGTGCGGGTTACCTCTCCTATGTGATTTGCGAGCTATTGCATAGGAGCGGGGGTTTTACATTGTGCGCACCCAAAGGATAGCGCTACGAATTTCCCTTGTCATAAAAAAAAAAAAAATTAAATCAAACTAATGTGTTATACTGTATGGTAAAAGCTTTATCTGCTTATGATGTTTATATTTTTTTTAAAAACGTATGATATGATTTGAATATAGCTTTTTGCTATTAACTATTGAATCACTTAATTATAATTCGTTGACACAATTTGGCGTAAACACAAATGGATAACATAATTAATATAAACGCAAATGAAAATTTAACTTTTTTTCACATTTAGTTAATGTCGCATCATATGCTATTCTAGCTTTTTCATGAGGAAATATATGTGATTTTTTAAAGAAATGATTGAATTATATTACAATAATCTAATTTCAGCTTACGTACCACTTTAATAAGCAAATAACCTAATTCTTTGAAACATATTGCAATCCTAGATGTGTCAAACCTTTTTTTCGATGTGAACTCTTAAGGAAAATCATTATATTGTTCGTAGAGTAATTTTTAACTTTGAGTGATGGTCCTTCCACTCGATACTAAATCGACCTTTATCCTCATCTGATTTTATGTCAACATTTTTTTAATTTTTTAATTTTATTTCTGATAACCTATTGATTATTGAATTATATGAATGGCCTAATTTGAAAATTAATGACTTTTTACTATATTACTCACTTATCAAGCTGACTATTGGTTTCATTCACTTTTCAGTTTTCTATGAATTTATTTAAGTATTAATTAATGGTAAAGATCTACTTTTCCCTTTCTGCTGACGATTCGCTGATAATGCTTTTGAGGAAAAGATAATGTATAATCATAATTATGGTATTTTAATCATTAATGATATGCGATATTAAAGAATTAGAAGCCTAATCCAGATAAGAGTTCTCTGATGTAACAGTAAACTACGTAACTAGACATACTCCACTATAATATATATTATTGTTATTTATATTTTCAAAATTTTATGTTTCGTACTACTAATTAAAAAATTGCTACCATATAATGAGGAAGATACACATAGATACATGTATTTTTGCTGACAGATATACTAGGGAGAGAAGCAAGCGAGATAGGGAGGAAGGTGTGAGCGAGATAATCGTGTACCCTAGATACATAGGAGAGTGGCGAGCGGGATGGGAGGGAGATGAGGAAGGCAAGCGGGATTTGTTATGTATCCCAAATATAGGCGAATCCACTTGGATACAGTGTATCTCGAACAAATTACACCTAATTTTGACCTCATGTACCTCAAGATACATGTATCTGAATGCACCAAAATATGATAAAATTCGTAATATTACAAACTATAGTGTATTTAAATAATCAACTTCTAAATTAGTGAGATTTATGTAAGTTTCCCTAACCGTAAATTATTATCTCATCCCTAGCAAGTTCTCCCAATCCATTGTAATTTTAAAAACATAAATTTAAAATTATAAATTTTAATAATAATTTTAAATTAATATATTTATTATAATTAATTACAATAAAATATTTTATAAATAATCCTGTTACTATCCACAAGGGAACAATCACATCAATATATGCTAAGCTAGCAGCCTAGCAGTATTATTTGACAATGTTGACATTTTACTTAAAAGGGGAAATCAAAGACTAAAATTGACATTTTTATGGTACAAAATATTTTATTCCTCACTTTCAATTTATATGACATTGTTTGATTTTTGAAAATCAAATAATTTAATTTTGATCAAATTTGGATGTAGTATTTTTAAATTGTAAGTCACAATAATTGATTGTTCAAGTTATTTGAAAAATATTAATAAAATATATTTTTTTTAAATCTCAAAATTCAAAATATGCCACATAAATTAAAACAAAGACATTGATAAAATTATGAATTTTGGAAGAAAAAAAAACATGAATCACCGTAACAATGATATTATAACTTCAAAATTTAAAATAAAGTAAGATCTGATTGCCAAATAATTCTGATTGCTACCAAACAAGGGGAACATTCGCATTAATTTGACCAAATATTCTTATTTTAGCATAAATTTAAAAGATGGAAAAGTAAAGAATGTCATGAATGACAAACTGAAAAAAAGAAAAGAATATACATTGTTCTTAGGCCCAAAACGTGTTAAGAGTAAAAGTTTTCTTGAAATACTACTAATTATCTTCAAAATGCTGCTGCAACAACATGCACAATGCTCATATTCCATAAGGAAGATTTTCAAGATGTATAATATTGTTTCAGTTTCAAAATAATTGTCACGTTTCGTTTTTTGAGCGATTATTTTTCATAGCTAATTAGATTAAATTAATTTATTATTTTAAAATTAAAATTTAGATATTCAAAAATTATATAGAAGCTACTATCAATTTCATTTTTTCTCTTCAATATGATGAAAATATATCTTAAAAAATTGGTAATATATCTTAAAAAATTGATCAAGGTTCATATTGTTTGACTATATATATATATATATGTATAAACTATGACAAGTATTCTAAAATGGAAATAGTATATTCCTGATTTATTCTTTCTTTTGGCAACTAAGTTTCTAAATAGGGATTTTCCATTTCATTCTTATTCTATTCATGCTAAAGAACATGAATAAAAGAACAATATTGCCTAAAAGCTAGGCAATGGAAGATTAGCATTTGCACTATATTTTTAAATTATTATTTTTTGGTTCCAACAATTTATATATTAAGCATTTGGTTCCAACAATATATATATTAAGCATTTGGTTTCAACAATATATATGTTAGTTAACTTCGTACAAATTTGCCAAAAGGCGAACAGTTTCTGCAATAAAATCATAAAAAATGATGATGTCCTATATATATATGGGAAATGATACTTACACTTATAATATAATTTTATGTGAAGTGTTACTTACTAAAGAGTCAAATAGTTTTTGCTTTGACTATATTTTTTTCAAACTACTTTTAAATATTCGAAATTATTAGTTATGTTGACTTATAATTTTTTTTGGGGAACTTTCGCATATCGTCACTCAAAATAGCTTAATTA
>JAJOOJ010007389.1:0-48090 GCA_029582625.1 Solanum boliviense
GGGTGTTAAAGAATGACAAAAGTCTCACATCGGTGGTTAATGAGATGGGTGGACTCCTTATAAGACTTGGGCAATCCTCCTCCCTTTGAGCTAGCTTTTGGGGTGTGAGTTAGGCCTAAGACCTAATTTAACATGGTATCAAAGTAGGGCCCATCTCACCCGATGTTGGGGCCCCCAAAATCAAAATTGCCCATGCACTAGATGCTAAGATGCACTGGGCGTGAGGTGGAGTGTTAAAGAATGACAAAAGTCCCACATCGGTGGTTAATGAGATGAGTGAACTCCTTAATTATAAGGCTTGGGCAATCCTCCTCCCTTTGAGCTAGCTTTGGGGTGTGAATTAAGCCTAAGAAATAATTTAACATATTTTGATGTGAGAGGTGAAAGTATGGTGAGGTAACGTATGATGAGGTGAAATTGTGATTTGAGACACAATTTTTTTTAAAAAAAAATGAATTATTGTATTCTTACTTGTTCAGAAAAGTGATCGTATTTATGTTCAAATTCGTATAAATAATTAAACACGTAAGACAACTTTTTATTTTGATTATTTAAGGAACAAAATAACGTAAATCTACTACTCTATTTTTGTTTTAACATTAAGCTAAGCCAATAAATTGAATGTATTAATTCTTAACTGTCATGATAGTGATATAAGAAAAAATTGACTAAATGCATTTAAAGGAACAAGAAGTCAAGAACATATAAAAGGATAAGAAAACCAACATTAATTAGTGATGTGAAAGAAATGAAAAAAAAAATTAATCCATCATACATTTTATTTGATTTCGTGCTTCGAAAAATCATTTTTAACGGATAGATAAAATTAAGTCTTCACATTGAATTCGAATTAATCAATGAAAGTGCTAATTTAGATCAAATCGAATGTAAATATCAACGAATTTTCCTATTAAGATTGAACTTATAAACTACGTAGTAGAAAAGTCATTGGCTTGACTATATATCTTGTGCCAAGTCTATTGTATTTAGAAAATTTGTGTGGTCATTAAAAAAATGACTGTCTCTCTCAATTTTAATTGGTTGATTTACGCAAATATTTCTTTTTTAAATTTTTATTTAGATAAGTATTTTATTTTTAAAAGCTATGTGAATATATATAGTTTCTACAAAATTTAAAAGCAAGTTGTTTGGAGGCAAATTTTCATTGAACCTAATTGGTATGGATAAGATAATTTCTTTGATATTATCAGTCTCAACACAAATGAGAAGATTAAAATAGTGTATTTTCATTTTACATACTAAGTCTGATTTCGATTATTAGCTCCTCTACTTTCGAATAACAGACTCGAATCTTATAATTTTAGATCATAATTTTAATAACATACTTTGGATAACAAACTAGAATCTTGGAAGTAACAATATATATGTTGAGTTAATTATTAATTGAACATTTGTTGAGTTTATTTGGCTAGTTATATTAATTAAATATCAAATAGTCAATGTCAAAAATTATGAAGTTAGTTTACCTAACGATTGTCAAAGCTAATAGAATCCTTTAATTAGAAAACTATAGTAATTCTTTATAAATTACAATTTGACAGAAAATATAGTTAATTCTTTATAAAATATAGTTTGAGATAAGAATATACTCCATTCTTCTAATTTATATAACATATTTTGATCGGTCATAAAATTTAAGAAATAAAAAAAAAAATTAAACATGTCATAACATATGTATGACTATAATGTTTTGATTAACTATATCATATAATCTATGGACTATGTGGCTAAAAAATTATCTCAGTAAGGTAAATTATGAAAAGTTAAAATTTGACTGGACTTTTCAAATATAGAATTATGTTATTTTTTTCTGAAAACACGATTAATAAAATGCATTCTCTATCTTGATCTTTAGAGAGAGTAGAACGGGAAAGAAAATGTCCTCTGACCTTAAGTAGTTAGGCAAGGTGACAAGACTTTGATGCAAGGTTCGGCATATAAAAAAATATTAATATCAAACAAGAGCTAGAGTAATTATTAATTTCAAAGAATATGTATTACTGAAGTGTCGAACATTTTTTTTCTTTGTTCGTAATATTTTTAATATTTTTGAAATATTTTGATTCATTAATTATCTATATTGACTTGTCGTACTTTTGTACAATTTGAACTAGGTAGATTTTACTTCAAAAAATTTAAAGAATCTATATCTGAATTTATAATCAAATTTAAATATTTTGACTCTAGCTCATACTCCTAACTCAACAACAACAACAATAATAATAACATATTTTATATAATTTTACAAGTAAAGCCAATACTCATTTTATCCTATTTTCGTAAATAAAAAGATTATTTTCGATATAAAAGAAACATTATGTTTTATTTTCACACATGTAACAATAGGTGGCGTGGCTGCTTAGAACTGTCAAAAACTATAGACTAAAAATTATAAAATACTTTATAAAGATAAAAAGAGAACAAGTTGCACCCAAAATTACAAAATATTTTTTTTAAAAAAAATAAAAATAAAATATATATAAAAACAAGTTGCACCCCCAAATACCACGTTAAAGAACATTTCTAAGTAATTCATTTATTGACCATAGACTCAAAACCAAGTCAATTACATCCTTTGTTGACTCTTCCTTCCTAGTACGTATAATACTTCCGTTCTCCGTTTAAAAAAGAATGTCTCAATTTTCAATAATTTTTAATTTTAATTTTTATTATATGATATGTTAAAAATCATAAAATTAACAAATATTTTAATATATTTAATATGTTTTAAATTTAAAATAATAGAATTTAATTTTTTTTTTTTTCTTAAACTTCGCATCAATACAGAGAAAGTCTTTTGTTCCAATTATTTAATATGTCTTTTGTTTTCCCCTCACTATAAATACAACTGATATTTTGCATATCTTTCACAAAAACTACATTACTTTTTTGTGTCATTCATTTCATTTTCTCTTCTTCCAATTATTTTTTTAAAAAAACTCTTTTTAAGTTTTTAAGTCATCATGAACCCCTCAGCTCAACCAGCTTACGGCGAAAAACCGATGACCGGCATCCCCGTGCCGGGCCAATTTCAAGCTAATCATCCCGGAACTTGGTCCACTGGACTCTGTGATTGTTTCTCCGATGTCCCGAATTGTAAGTGTTTATTTTCTTGATTTTTATGACACTATTTTCCTATTAGTTCGTTCTTAAAAAAATGTTTTCTTTATATTACACGTGACATTATTATTATATTATTAGTTTTTTATCAAAAAATTATACTACGTATCTTTAATTTGTGATTATTAAACTATTTTTTTTTTTCAGGTTGTTTAACTTGCTGGTGTCCATGTATTACATTTGGACAAATTGCAGAGATTGTCGACAAAGGGACCGTTTGTAAGCAATTTATATCCTTTCGTTAAGAAGTGGTCGTTCAAAATTAAATTTTTATAGTGATAGAAGTAAAATTGTGTAAACGGTATCCTCTCCAGATCTAATTATGGAATGAGGAAATAAAACAAAGAGATTCGAAGAAGAAAAGAAAAATCATTTCAAAAAAATTTAACAACTTATATATGTACACGAAAAAAAAAGATATCATTCTCTCCCTACTTACATAGTATATTTTTCAACGAAGATGATTCAATTAACCCCTTTACATGTACACCTGTACAGACCTTTGAAATTTCACTGAATATATTAGTATTCATGTTATGATTGTTATTAACAAGACAATATGAATTATAATTTTAAAGATATTTACATAATAATAAAAGTTAAAAGACAATAATTACATGTCCCACTCTATAATTATAGCCATTTATTATTTTTGACTTATATAAGCTATTATCGATTATTTGACTTCTTTGCTACTATATTAACTTTTTTTAATTATAGTCAAATAAATATTTATAACTTTTTTAAAAAAAAATCGTGTTCAGTAAATATTATCGTATTTATGACTTGTGAATGTAATTATTTGCAGCTTGTGGTGCAAGTGGAGCTCTATATTTTTTAATTGAAGCATTAACAGGATGTGGATGTATTTATTCATGTTTTTATCGTACAAAAATGAGAAAACAATATATGTTACCAGAAAGCCCTTGTGGGGACTGTTTGCTTCATTTTTGCTGTGAATGTTGTGCTTTATGCCAAGAACATCGTGAACTCAAACATCGTGGATATGACATGTCTATTGGTAAGTAATATTCACTCTTTTTTTCGATCGATATATCTGTTTTAGACTCGACTAGTAAAATTTACATCGAAACATTTCACTTTTTAAGGGGCGTACGATTCGCTTTAGAATAATTTTTTAATGTATCAAATTCTTTTTTAATTCGTAAACTGTCTATCCAGTCAAATATCGTTATATAATATAAGACGAACAAATTATTTTTATTTTTTAATTAAATATTTTTGAGATATACTTATTTGTGGTTGTTGTGTTTACAAATATATGTATAGGTTGGCAAGGAAATATGGATAACCAAAATAGAGGGGGGATAGCAATGGCTCCAGGAGTTCAAGGAGGAATGACTCGATAAATATTGGATTTTATTTATATTAATAATAATAAAATTTGAATTTGTTCAGTGTGTTTTATATTTAATTTGGTGTTCTCTTTTTGTTATTAAAAGGGAAATAATGGTTTGTTAATCAAATGTATGGTTCTTGTTTTTTGCAAGATGTAATATAATGTTGGTTGTTGATTTGATTTATGTATATGATATTTATAATTTATTTACTATTGGGAAAAGTCATAAGTTACCTCGTAAAGTTGTTTAATAAAGTCATTTATATGTTGATACTTTACGACAATCTATCATCATCCTATTCTTGTTTGAAGTGAATTTAACACCAAAAATTAATATGGCAAAAAAAAAAAGTATACATAAGAAATAGGTGCGTTTGAGTTAAATTAGGTATTAGGCATAATCTACATACTAAAATATAGCTTAAAGGAAAGGTGAATTTGTCTAGGTCTTATTAGGAGTCTAGGAATATTTCATTCCTTCGCTGGTATGATGTGTGCACATTCATGGACCAAGGTAGTCCACCCTCACAAGTCACAACTATCCGATTTCTCGAGAGCCTACATTCGATCTGACTCTAATATCATGTTAAAATGAAAATGCAGAAACCTGTTATTCAATATCATCTCCTTTTATAGTTTGACTTCTTTGTTCAAATAAAATTACAATAAATAATTACACGACTATCGTAAACCGTATTTACTTCATTAGAGTTCTATTTAAATAAATATTAATAATCAATTTTTCCTTTGCAATATTGTTCTAATCAACAATAATTAGTTAAGATATTATACTAGTGGTGGTGATATTGTCATTTCTAGTGATGGAATTAAAGGTTATGGTGGAAGGTGGTGAAATTGAGTGATGGTATTGTGATATGTGGTGGTGATGGATTTAATTTGATGACAATGGTGAAATTAATTGTGATGTGATGGTTTTGGAGATGTATGTATGGTGAAATTAATGGTGGTTATGTGACAAATTGGCTAGTGGATAATGAAAAAATAAATTTGAAAGTTGATTTTGTATCAACAATATAATGGGTAAGAAGAGATCACAAAAAGATACAATACAATAGATGGAGTTGCTTATTTCTTAATTATACGTTTTGGATTTGAATTTTAGATATAAAAAAATCTTGATGAAGAACATTTCCCTTTAAATGAAGCCTTATGCAGCAAGAACCAAAAATAGTTAGTCACCTGTATATACAAATACCGAACATCAGATGAGAAATAAACAATAATGGAGAAGAAGAAAATGGAGTGACTTAGTTATTTGTCATGTCATTTTTTTCTAGTATATAAAGTGCTAGACCTAGCCCCACTTAATTTGTCTTTTTTATTACTCTGATATTCGATATTCAATTAATTTAGATCTGCATCTAAAAGTCTAACTTCATTTGTCTTTTTTTCTTTTCTTCTATTCACATGATACACACAGATAGACAAACCTATAGGCTATGATAGTGATAATACAACGTTGTATCTGTATGATGAAATTGTGTTATAATTATGGATAAGAAAAATGAATGATCAAAAACACTAAGGAAAATGATATTTTAATTGACTATTCCAACTATTGAGATAGTGCGTTTTAACATCAAATAATTAAGTCACTTTATCTTATATTATTAATTGGAATTAAGATTTCTAAAAAGAAACTTATGTAGATGACATTTCATCTATCATGAAAATATTATTCCTTGAACTCTTATAAGTATGAAATTGACCACTCATCTACTCAACTTTGGATTATTTTTCTACTTTTAATTTGAAGTGAAATGGACACACACGTTCTACTTCATATCCTATATGACAATTTATGTCATACGTGGTGTCCTATATGTATTTTGTTACATAAGACTCATGTATTGTTTAACTTTATACAAATTTAAGTATCTACTTGTGCACACCTATAATTGAAGGACATGAATATGAAATGATGCCAAACTCAAGAATATATTTATGTATTATAACTTTTATAATATATTATACCAAATACTCCTCTATAAGAAACCAACTTTACATTATAATATTTATATTATTATTTTTTTATTATAATTTATATTTAAACCATACAACGCTAATCACTGATAATGATTGATCTTGCTTTTATATGTTTCCCTTTTTAGCAAGACATAATAATGACTCGAAATATCAATATAAATTGTGGTAGGATGTCAATGAAGATTTTGGAGTCAAGCTCTAGAACGGAAAAAAAATTGTTGGTAGCGCTACCCTATTATAATGTGTAAATTTAAATGTAATTGAACTTTTGATAAATAAACATCGAGTGAGAAAAAAGAGAGACTAAAAACAAATTTGAAATGGTCAAACTTTTGGAGGTTCATCTCGATGAAGAAATTTTTTCAAGTGTGCCCTTCTAGTTTTAAATATAAGTATTATATATAAATATACCTTTTAACTTGGCATCAACTGACATTTATGTAGGTGTGTACTTCGGTCGATTTATCAGTTTTCAATTTTTAAATACGTTAAACCAATAAGATATTTTTATCGATTTTTGATTTATCAGTTTTGGTTCTTAACGGTTCAATTTCCAGTTAACCAATAAGAAAATACATATAAAATAAATATATGATTACTCTAATAAATTTGACGCAACAACACAATAATGTAACTTTACAAATGCTCATAAAATAGAAACGATAATAGAGTAACAAACTTGAAAAGAACTATACAAGTGTAACACAGAGAGAAATAAAGAGGGTTAGGATTCTTACTTGAAGTTTTGACGTTTTGTATAATGTGAAATTGTGAACTCAAAGTCATTGTGAAGTGTGAATTGGAGGCTAAAGGACAAAGACAGTAACTAGTAAGGCATTTCGATTAATATTTAATATTTTTTGTACAAGAAAAAGTAGTGTAGTTGTAATGGGTTATCAGTTTACCCAATATTAAAAATCAATACTGAATCAATAACCCGATTTTTTTATAAAACCATTAAAAATCCGTTAATCCAATAACCCAATAATAATAAATCAACAACACATTTTTCAGTTCGGTTTATTGGTTGGCTCGGTTTTTGCACACCCCTACATTTATGTCCTCGAACTTTAGGCGTGCATAAGTACACAATTAAAATTATATAAAGTTAAACAGGTATATACACGTGTCCTACATGACTTAATACATGTAAAACGTGAATTGTCACGTAAAACGCATAGGCCTCACTGAGTTGTAAAACCTTCCAATTGGGATTCATTTATATATTTAAATAAGATGATATAATTTATATGGTTAACTTAAACAACCTAATAAACGCTTGAGAATACATACAAAAGTTCATTCAAGATTTGAATCAAATGTGTCTAATAAAATTTACTAACAAAAATAATTATCGATGTATTAAGTCACATGACGAACAAATTGAAACACCAACAAGAATTGTGGTTAAGTGATAAGTGCTCCTAACTAGAGGAAAATTTGATTGTTGTAAAAGTTACTGAATGAATCTATTTCATTCTAATTCGATCTAAGAAGAAAAATAGCACGCTCTGTAGAATTTCAACTTATCACACCGGGTTTTGGAGATTCACGTTTTTACCGAACTGAATTAAAAGCACTTTTGTATCAGAGTAGATACATACGATTATAAAAAAAATAATTCTTTTTGTACCCCCAATATATCTTGCATGTATATTCAATTTGACTCTTCGATTTGAATTTCTAAATACGAAGTCACCTTCGTTAGGAAGGGATTTCCAATGCTACCTACCATTGCTGGTCTACTACAATCTACTCTCAAATGGGGGCATTAAAAGTAACAAAAAACACTTGACCAAAAACCAAAAAGGTAAAACAAGGTACAATTTCTTCACTTTCTTGTCCAACCCTTACTTTTTCTTTTAACTTTTTTCTTGAAAAAAGAGCAACCTTTTTTGTTTGATTGAAAGAGGGGGAATGATGATGAGTTAGGGGTGGAAGGGGGGGATGGAGAAAGCAGAGGAAGAGTTAGAGAGAAGGAGCAAGTTCTTGAATAGTTTGATATTGAGGAAGAAATCAGTTGAGGAAAAACAGCAAAATGAGGATTTGAATGTTCGTGTGAGAGCTTCAGATATGCCATTTTCTCTGCAAAATCATGCCTTTAAGTGTGCAAGAGACAATCTTGATGCTACTATGGCTTGTGGGAAGCTGGACAGTAAACGACTTGCTCTGGTTCTTAAAAAGGTAGTACTATTTTTCTACTTGAGTTTTTGTGTGATATTGAGGTGTTGTTTCTGGTTTATGATTCTCAATTGTGAGGTTTATGGTTTTCTTGGAGTTTTTGCATTGTGGGTTTTGTTTGATTTGATAAGTTCTGTTGAATGTGTGATTAAAGTTTGCATTTTGATAGTTGTGTGTGTGGGGAGGGGGGGTGTTGGGGATTGGGGGAGGCTCGTTCAAGTTGCTCTTATGTTTCTTGTTTTCTCTGCAAAATGATGTCTTTAAGTGTGCAAGATATAATCTTGATGCTATTGCTTCTTAGTTTACGTGTTTCGGTTATTGCACTATTTTGTTGTTGTTACTGTTTTCGAATTAGTTGCTATGTTTTCTTCACTGTCGTTTTCCCTTTTCGTACATGCTTTGATTTGCTTGTTGTACTTGAGCCGAGGGTAAGACTCTCTACATCCACGAGGTAGGGCTAACGTCTACGTACATTCTACCTTCCTCATTGCTTCTTGTTTAAGCTTTTTCAATTCTTAGGTTTGTGGTTTTCTTGGATTTTTCTAAGTTCTGTTGAATGTGTGTTTGCATTTTGATAGTTTTTATGTGTGTGTGTGGGGTGGGGTGTGTGGGGGGGGGGGGAGGCTCGTTGAAGTTACTCTATGGTTCTTGTTATCTCTGCAAAATCATGTCTTTAGGTGTGCAAGAGACAATCTTGATGCTATGGCCTGTAGGTTTTGTTTGATTTGCTAAATTCTATTGAATGTATGTTCAAAGTTTGGATTTTGATAGTCATGTGTGTGTTGAGGGGCGGGGGGATGGCTCGTTCAAGCTTCTGTATGGCTTGTTTTTCTCTGCATATCATGCTTAAGATAATCTTGATGCTATGGTTTGTGAGAAACTTGACAGTAAATGCCTTGCTCTGGCTGCCCAAAAGATGCTACTATTACTTGGTTATATGTGTAATGTCAAGCTATTGGTTCTTGTTTTATGCTTCTCAATTCCGAGGTTTGTGGTTTTATTGGACTTTTAACGTTCCGGGTTTTGTTTGATCTGCTAATTCTTGTTGAATGTATGTTCAAAGTTTTCTTGTGTAAGCTTCTCTATGACTCTTGTTTTGTTGAGTCCCACATTGATTGGGGATTGGATATACGTCTTTTTATATGGTCGTGGACAGTACTCGAGTGGGGAATTTTAGACCCCATTAGGGAATTCTATGAATTTGATAAGATCACGTTTGAGTTAAAATTTCTGTAATGTGGTTAATAATTTTCGGAGTTCGATAGAATGACATGAGATGGCTTTAATGGAATAAACATGGTTAGTGAGGATTCATATAGCCGACCCAACTTGTTTGGGATTAAGGCATAGTCGTTATTTATGGATGACAATGGCAGTGCTAAATTGTAGTAGTACGATACTCACATAACATGATTACGTAATAGAGTAGTGTAAATGACCTGCCCCCAGTTAGCTCAATTCGTAAAGGTTGAGAGACTTGTGACTTAGGTCATAGGTTCAAGCGCTGCACCTAGCAAACTAAGTGCGTATAAAGTTCCCATGTCATACTGTTCACGCTCTAAATGTCCCAATCCTATGCATGTGGGAGCGTTAGAATGTCCTACATTTGTTGAGGAATGAGTTGTTGTCTTTTTATATGAACTCAAACAATTCTCACCTCGTGTGGTTGAAGTATGTCAAGGTTCATCTTCTTTTGTCCATTAAGCTATAAATGTTGTAGTGGATGTATTCTACGTGTACAACCGTAGTCAGGATAAGGTAAGTGTTGATTCTATCCCAACAAAGCAACCCAAGCCGGGGAGCTAGGTTGGAATAGAAACAACCTCACTACCTCTGTCCTAGGGAAAAGGTCCTGCATACACTTTATTCTTCTCAAACCTCACTTTATAGGTCTACACAATGGGCATCTTACTCTTGTTGCTTCATTTCTATCAACGTATTTTCGATCTTTTTTTCGTTATAATAATAATAATAATAATAATCAAAATTCACATTATTTTTTGAACTTTTTTCAGGAATTTGACTCAACATATGGACCAGCTTGGCATTGTATTGTGGGAACTAGCTTTGGTTCATATGTGACACATTCCATAGGAGGTTTTTTGTACTTCTCAATTGATAAGGTTTATGTTCTTTTATTTAGGACTGCTGTTGAACCTTTAAATCATTGATTTCTACTTTGTAATTTCTGAAAAAAATTAATTTATGAGAGGTTTTTGTTTAATTTTTATGTTGGATTGTACAATCACCAAATGTGTTTGCCATGCCACAATTGAAATTGTCCTTAATATTACTATTTTTAACTAATTTTGTACACGATCAGTCAATGGTGTGACCTAGCCGTCAATGAAATTAGAATAGACTATGGGAAATGAACGTTGAGATTTTAGCGGGGGCAAAAAAAAAAGTCAGGTAATTTCTTTCCATTGGTGTAAACTTTGGTAGATAAAATTACCTTGTTTTGTACTAACCAGAACAATAGTAAGTACTCGTGAACTCGTGAATTAATGAAGATGTGCACAAGTTAATTTGGATACGAACCTATAAAAAATAAGTTTTGACTTTAATACAAGTTGAAATACATGTGAACATTTTTCTTTTTAAAAAAATAGTCCTTATGTTTGGGATACATTAAAAAGCAATCCTTTAAATATATTTCTGTGCAATTTTAGTCCTTCAAGTTTATCGAAAGTGAATACTTTTAGTCTCTGTCAAATATTTATTGAATTTTGTCGGTTAGGTATGACGCAAAATGTGAAACAAAGGATTAGATGAAATTCACATTTGTAGGTATAATTTTTGTAGTTTCTTCTATTTTTAAAGTTAGGTGCAACTTTTGCTATTTTCGATGTCTAATGTAGTTCTTCTATATTGCGGATTTTTATAATTTGATAAGAAAAAATTCTGATGTTTCTCGTTAAACTTTGTTTTCATAGTTCTCCTCAAATCTTGTTAAAATATTCGATGGAAATCAAAAGTGCTCACTCTAAAAAAACTTCAACGACTAAAACTGCTCATGAATATATATTTAATGGACTACTTTAAATTTACACAAACATAATGGATCATTTTTCTCATTTTCCTCTCATATACAATTTCATCAATTGATATACATGACAAAAATGTCCAAAATGTATCCATCCATTTTTTTTGCTTTTCCCATTCTAGCAAAATTTATCAACACACAATTATTGCTTCATTATCTTCAAAACTAACACATAATTTTTATCATACCATAACACAAAAATGACACAAATTTCTTCACAATTAAGTCTACCACATGAAGCTATGTTCTTGATCTTGCCTTATCTCCCTTTATTTGAACTTTTATCAATGAGTCAAGTTTGCAAGTCATTTAGAGATGCTCTAAAACATGATATACTTCCATGGTTGAATATCATAGTCGAAAAACCGATAAATACTCGATTTTCTGATGAATTTTTGGTGAAAATAATGTCCAAGGCAAAGGGTAGATTGAATGTTGTTGCTCTGAAAAATTGCTTTAAGATAACAGATGAAGGGCTTCTACAAGTTCTTGCTAGTAATCCTCTTATCAACAAGGTATGTTATGGTATAGTTTGTTTATGATGAAATGATATTATTATTAATGGATAAGATATTGTTGGTTGGTGGAGTCCTTTTTTTTTTTTTAAAAAAAAATGTTTGATTTGAACCCATAATTTTAAAGATAACATGAATTTAATATTAAAAGTCGTACAAGATTAAATTTGTCAAGTTAAAATTCTGGATTCTATCTATATATAATTTTCGCTTGGTGTCGGGTACTTTTGGGCTTCAAGTAATTTGAATTCAATCCTTCACCTAGTAATGTTATAGGCGAGATGTAAAATATGTTGAGCGCTTCGTCTCACTTAACTGGTGGTTCAGTGTCGTCATTAAGGCTCTAACGCATATTTATCAGTGAGCGTAATCTTAATTAAGGAAACAATTGAATAATTATATTTTATTTTATTGTAATTTTTTAAAATTTCTTTGTATATCTTTGTTATAATGCTTATAATTATTAATCTTGAACTATATACCTACATATTTGTAATTTCCACCCTTTTATTTATGTCTTTCTTTGTTAAACCCTATGTTTTATTTGTGTTTTGTGCTTGAAGCTCCATACATATCTTTTATACTTTAAATCGAAAAAATTCCAGTCATCCATAATAATAAATAAATCATTTTTCAAACGAAAGTCACAATAATCCTCCTAATTCATTACTCAATCATTTTCAAGCACCTCATATCTTTTTCGCAATGTCCAAAAATTTGAACATATTCGTATAATTTCTCTTTGCACTTCCCTTTCCAACGAATTTCGAAACTTAAAATCCTTTCATTTATCAACCAATAAACTAACCTAGATAAATTCATGAACTCCATTAGATTTATTCTTCTTGCCAAACATATGAACCATGAATTTAAACTTTGACTAATCTAAATTCACATCATATAAAGTTCATTAAAGGTAAAAGTCCTCCCAATCAAAAGTAATATTTTGACTAATCTAAATTTGTATCGTATAAAGTTCATTTCGATCGAGACTTTGACTAATCTTAATTTTTTTTCCAGCTATATTTACAAGGGTGCACTAGCTTAACCATTGAGGGAGTCATTGGTGCAGTAAAATTACTCACCAAACCAAATCATAGGCTAAAAAACTTAGCTATTTCTGGCATCTACAATGTGAAAATAGAAGATTTTCAAACACTTTGTCATCTAATGGAAATAAATCAAATGCAAATGAAGCAAATAAAGAAGAATTACTATCACATGAGACGCGAATTATACACGTTTAAACAAGAATCTCAGCCTTCAATTGACGTAGATATATGCCCGAAATGTGGTGAAATAAGAGAAGTTTTTGATTGTCCAAGAGATTCTTGTAAGAAGAGAATGCAACAACAACAAAGGCAACTTCTTGAGTGCAGGTATGGTAAAAAATTGTATGAGCTAGTTACTTTTCGAATCGATTTTTGAAAAATAGTTTATGTTTGAAAAGTAATCACTTTTGATGCGAAAAATATCATGATGATGATGTTATGAATTTCGAACTTAAACAAGTGAAAAGTCTGACATGTTGTCATTGTTTGGATTGAACTTAATAAAAAGTGAAACTTCATGACAGTGTCTTGGATTTAGTCTGATGATGGAATTTCACTTTTTCAAGTTCAAAATTCATGAGAGTATCATGGATTCGATAAATTAGTTATTTTTCAATAATGAGTTTGGAAACTATGAAGGGGTTAAAACGGATTGAATTAATAAATGAATGGTTTGTTGACCCGGCCAAATGTTACTTTGGGCTGAGATGGACCGGGTCAAAATGGATTGAACAATGAATCATAGCTCAATATGTTCAACTCTTATAATGTTTAATTAACTTTTTATTTTTTTTTCATATCATTTATTTAATTATATATTTAAACTTCATTTTTATTATGATTATACATTTAATTCTCATAGGTCAATTTGGACGACATATTTAGTCAACTCGGCCAGTATTAAATGGACTATACTGAACAAGTCAAAATAAGCTGAGTTAATAAATGAACAATGTATTGCACAAGTCATATTTTCATGAGCTAATTTTGCCACCCGTAAATGTAGGGGTTGCTTCCTTTGTGTCCCAAGATGTGAGGAGTGTGGTGTATGCACCAAAGATGAAGAATTAGGTGAAGCAGCTTGTGTAGACATATTGTGCTTAAATTGTTGGCTTCATCTTCCAAAATGTAATTTTTGTAACAAGGCATATTGCAACCAACATGCTTACCAACAACATGTTGGCTCTTCTTTAGGGTTCTTGTGTAGTGAGTGTAGTTTTCAATCAACACAAAGTTCACATTAGTGGTTTTGAAATGTGTATTGTATATTGCTTTTTGATAAACGGATTTTGAATTTTAAGTTTATGGATTCAGGATATTAGAATATGATAGTAATTAGTGATCGAGTTCGAGATAAGACTATTCATATTTCATAAATATCAAGTGGATATCTTAATAGAAATACATAGTTTGGGTTAAAGTTATTGATTTGTGCTGAATTCGTAACTTGTGGTGTTGATTTTCCCTTGGTTAATTTTTCTTCGTCTCAATTTATCTAATGATATAGTTATTCTCATGATCTCCCTTTTTGCAAGTTTCATTCCTCAAATATTTATTGTTCTATTTACTTATTTAAACTATTTCTCCCTTTGAATTAAAACACACCTCTATGCTGAATTGGTCTACACACCCTTGTTGTTGATTGAGAATAAATACTTGACCAACTCAATATCAAGGTGTTATAATACAAAGTAAGTGATAGATCAGCTATTTATTATTCTATTTACTTACCCTAAACTACCACTTCATTTGATATAAAATACACCTTGTTGTTGAGTTGGCCTAAATGTGTCTGTTGTCAATTCATATTTGGCCAACTCACCATCAAAATGCGCTTTAATACAAAGAAAGTGACTGGTTTAGTAGGTAAAAAGAACAGTAAATAGTTGAGGTGAAACTGACGAAGAGTGATAATTCAAATGTATTTTTAACCATGAACTTTCTTTAAATATCTTTTTTTTTAAAATTACATTCTTTAAATATCAATCTTCTTTTTGTATGATATGTTATATTTAACCATAAAATTTTTATTAGGCACTTAAATAAATTATTTAAAATGAGTAAATTTAATAAGAATTGAGTGGGTAGATTATTGACCGTTTAGTAGCCTATTTCAGTCCAAGTAATTAATACGTGAGTCATTATTTACCAACTCCATCTATTTTTGGAGAAAATGATCAAAATGGTCTTTGATGTATAGGGGTTGAAGTATTTTAGTCCTTATGTATATTATCTCATCCAAATAGTTCTTGATGTATATGAAAAGATGGTCATTTTAGTCCCTCGCCTTAAAACTAACCAAAAAATAAAAAATCTGTTAAATTTAACAGTGGGTCCCACACTTGGTGGAACCCTTATTCCTCCCTCTTTCTTCCGTAATCTCTTCTCCTCCATCGATTTTCTTCAACCATTTTTTTTACAATTTTCAATTGATCTATTTTTGTTTCCACTGATAAAATCCTCTCGTTTCTTAAGATTTTTATTTTCTAGCTCTGTCCATTCAGTTTTAATCCTTTTATTTGAAAAATGGAATGAATATAGATGCTGGAAAAAGATTCTCGTAATTTTGAAAAGGATAAAACAAAAAGAAAATTAGTTACAACTTGAAAGGAATTGATTTATGGTGATCTCGAGGAGAAATGGAGTCGTTTAACTAATTTACTTGGTTCACATTTGTTTTAGCGATCTTGATTTTCTTCTTCCTCTTCTTATATAAGAAATTAGGAGTTGCTCAAATTTTTGTTCTGACGAAAGATAAGAAATGAATGTAGTGTGTATTATTTTTCTTTCAAGGATACGGAGTATGGCCTTGTGAAAGAAAACAAATTGAGGAAGAAGGGGTTTTACTAATTTTAATTATTTATTTTTAAAAAAGTTTGGCAGGTTGTGGGATTCACTGTTAAATTTAACAGTTTTTTGGTTAGTTTTAGGGCTAAGAACTAAAATGATCATATTTTCATATACATTAAGGACTATTTGATGAGATGATATATATAAAGAACCAAAATACTTCAACTCCTATACATTAAGGACCATTTTGATCATTTTCTCATCTTTTTTGATTCATTTAGCTCAATCCGCTCATTTGACACTTTTAATTACTTCCATCCAACACAATAATAAACACATATTTTTTTGTTGACGAAGTCAACGTTTAAACATGGCAACAAGCTCATGACTTGAATATTTTGTATTCCCTCCGTCTATTTTTATTTGTTTAGTATTGACTTGTCACATGTCTTACGGAAAAACAAAAAGAATGACAAATTTATTATATAAACATTTGAATATAATAAATTCAATATTTTAAAAAATGTATTGAGAGATGATTATAGTTAATAATAAAGGATAAATTTAAACTAAGAGATACATTATCGTTTTTTCTTTAAAAACCGAACAAATAAAAATGGATATATAAAAGTGAACGGATGGAATAGTAAGTTTGTAGAGCTGCAAAACTAATAGCAAACTTCATAGCATTTGAATATGTATATAAATATTTTTGAGATAATATTTTGTATTATATTCATCGAACACCAAAAAATATATAAGAAAATTATTCATTTTTGGGTGAAGGCACCTTTATTTTTCACTAAAATTTGAAATAGTGACACCCAAATAAAAATATTCTTGGGTCAATTATTGACAGACAAGAAAATCTCAACTTGTAAGCAATTACCAAACAATTGGGCCCCATAAAAATGAAATGAAAATTTTAAAAAACGTGTTAAATTTTGTATACCTATAGAGGGAAAAGAATAAAAAAAAGAATTTTGAAACTAACCACTACCATATAATAATTAAAAAGAATATATAAAAATGTATGATGTAAAGGACATCCACTCAGAGTTGGTCGATCCTATCTTGAGCATTTATGGTGTCATTTAGTTATCGGAATGAGATAGATAAAAATATTCTAATACGTAAAGTAAGTTGAGTATAATTCAGTTGATTGAACTTTCATCTCTCATTTTCCCTAGCTATCGACTCTCTACATGGAATAGATAATCTCATTATTTTAATACAAAATATGTAACAAAATTAATTAATTAATATCTATGATCAATTCCGAAATAAATAATCTCAAATTTTTATTGTGATTTTTTTATATATATAATGATTTAGACCCTTTTGCACGTGAAAGCTATGTATTGACAACTTGTTAGATAGTGGCATTAAATCAAACTCCTTATCTCCACCCAAAAAAAATATCCATTTTTTAAAATTTTAAACATGTTTGTTCCAAAAAGAAAAAAGATTTTTTGACCCTCAAATAAAATATTCAATATAGTTTATTGTCTTTTTTCAATTTATTTCTTGGAAGGAATCTTATTTATTTAACACAATTTTACCATTACTCCTAAACTCCCCTCGTCTTTGGCTATAGTTCCTTAAACCCCAAAGATTTGGAGAGGGTAGTGTACACAAACCTCACATGTACCTCAAAGCAGATAGGTTGTTTCCATTAGACCCTCGACTCAAGGAAAAACAGTACAAAGCAATTCAAAAAAAAGAAGGCAAAAACAATCGATAGTAACAGAACAATACGATAATCAAGATATAAGGAAGCATATAATGACTAAATAACATTAATATATATATACTTGTGAAACACAATGTAACAAAATAAATAGTTACAAATTGAAGAAGTTATTTGGATGGGATAAATTCCATCAGGTTACAGAAAAAAAAAGACCAAACCAATTGGATACTAGGATGTCTAGCTAGAGCTAAACCAAAGTTGACATTACAAATTACAACAAACAAAACTTGATAGCTACACAGATTTTAACTTGCTGAATAAAATAGATTATGCTTCACTGATTTACGGCGTTAAGCAGTCTTCAGAGATCATAGCTAGGTCTCCTTACCGGCTAACAGAGGACTGGAAGTCGCAGAGAAACCAACTCCATTAGACTCGGGGGTGAAGCACTCAGGCGATTTCTTGCTGAGGCCATATGGTGCTAAGTTCATCACCCTACAAAATATGAATCCGCACTTACATCTCAATACTTTCTTGCATTGTGCTAGCAAGTATCCAATAAAGCATAACGAAAAAAACAAGAATGGTTAATAGTTTACCTTTCCTTACGCTTCTCCAGAAAACGAGCCAGAGATGCTTTCCTAGCTTGTGGAACCGCTGCAGAAAATGTAAATGATTAGAAGCAATGAAGGTTGGACTAAATGAGTTGCATTGAAAGTAGTTACTTCCACTTCGGAGTAACATAATTAGTTATTGCAAGCTTTTATGTCACAAATATGTTCTGAGTTTCCACTCCGGCATTGCCATACCTGCTGTCATTATGGTAGTCGCCCCAACAGGTCCTAGTGATGTCACAATCTTTGAAGTGTCCAATTTGACAAGGGGAGTCACTGAACCGTTTGCAGTTTTAGACATCTTCATGTCATCTTTGTTTCCAGAACTGCCATCAGATTGACCAATGGGATGGGAAGAAACGGACATAGGGCTAGAAAGACCCGAGGCAGGCAGCATGTTTGGGGTTTGGTTCACACAAACACCATCCGCAGCAGCAGGTTTTGATGCAGATGCCTGAAGTTGAAACCTTGGTTGCACCACATTAGGTGGAGCACAGCCATGTCCAGCCAAAAACATAATAGCCTGTGCCTGAGTAACACATGCCACGCAAAGAAAAACAAACCTTAGAGAAACTTCTTAGCTAATTGCATTTTTTTTCTCTCTTTCTGGATTAACGATAGCCTCTCTTTATATCAGTTTGTGTGCATGCGAGAACGAGAAAAAGTGGGTACCTTCTCAGGGGAGATATCCTCGAAGACATTGACCGTCCCACCATAGAAGATGGTCAGTTGAGCAGGTGCTGCAGAACTTTTGGAATTAAACCTGCAAAAGATGTATGACATTTTAGACAAAGTTTTAGTTTCCGTTTCAATCCACTGAGGCTTTCTTAGCCAAGTTGTCGTTTATATTTTATGTTTTACAATTAATCGTGTGTCAACCAACTGCATAACAGTCATCATTGGTATTAACTGCATATTGATGTGCTCATTATAAGTACCAAATACGACTTCTGTAACACAAAATATACAGTATTGTGTGCATAAAAATGGTGAACTTACCAAGGTTCGGTTGTCCCAGCCACAGAGCCACGCGATGGAAGCATTGAATGAGGAGCTGTAACAGGAATTCCACCAAGAACTTGCTTCATCTGGCCAGAACCACCAAAATGAGTCTTGTAGGAGGGATTGTTCATGTTAAATGGAAGCATCTTAACATCATACGGAAGATGCATTGCATGCACATTCTGTTGCAGATTAGAATGTGTCAAACTAAAAAATGTTTCCTTGTCACCCATAACGATCTATTTTTTCTTCCCAAATGGATTCAAAAGAGGTGCCATTCATTTCGAAAGGAATCCATAGACAGTAAAAACAGGAGATTGTTGACAATTTATTGCGATTGGTTACTAATTCGGAGTATAATTTCGCAAATGAATGACACAAGAAGTCGAGATAATTGACAGTCTAAAACTTCGGCAAAGCATTAATAACAAATAGCTTCACTAAAGAACATGTCAAATTTGAGTGCTCTCATTTGTACGTCGCACAGATCCTATATAAATATATATAAACCGTTTGATTAAAAGGACAAGGCAAACCTGGAGTTCACCAGACTGACGTTTGAGACCAGCATCGACTCCATCTGTGGCAGATAGAGCTTTGAAGGTGTTTTCATCTTGAGCAGAGTTCAAGGACATGAAATGAGGTACACCAACCTTGCTCGACATTGGCCAGCGAAACCCTGATACAAACGAGAATCATTTTAACTTAATACATACAAACAATAACAAAAAACATGGACCAAGCTAGAAAGTTTTGTGTGGATTCGGCTGAACCCAGTAATTTTACTCAAAATCATGTAATTCTATTAGGAAATCAACTACACATGTACAGAAATTAGATTCAGAACCCTGTTACTAACACCGGATGTTGTTATCCTAGAATTTAGAATCCATAAAGTTCAAATCTTGGCTCCACCTCTGAACAAAGACTACAATCAATCCAAATTGCTATTATCTCATAACACAATACCACAAAAGGAAATCTTTCGTTATGTCCAATTCAACAAAGGAAACACTAACTACCAAAAAGATCTTTATTCATAAGCTTTATACTTCAAACTACTCAAAAATTTAACAAAGTACTATAAATCAAAATCAATCAATCAACATATGCACTGTAATCCTATTCGTGGGGTCTAAGGAGCATAGTAGAGTGTACACATACCTTACCCCTAACGAAACTGTTTTCAAAAGACCAAACAAATTACTAGAACCAAAATCAATCAATCAATCAACATATCCGGACTGATGTCTAGGAAGGGTAGAGTATCCGTACACCTTACCTTACCCCTACTTTCGAGGTGGAAAGACTGTTTTCGACGGACCCTCACCTCAAACAAATTACTAAACCAGAAAGTAAAAGAAAAAAAACTTTTTAGCAATTAGAAATCTAGCCAAAAAGTTGCATCTTAAACAGGAAAACCAATTCACCAATCAACACACAACACCAAAATACTCAATTTAGCCTACAAATTAAAGAACACATGCATTTAAAGAACTCAACAAATTAAATTATATACTTTTTTAGGCTGAAAATTCAAAAGCAACCCTTTTTCCCAAACTCATAAATGAACCTAAAAAACAACTAAAGATTAGATTTTTATGCTCACAAGTCACAACAAAACCAAAAAATTGACAATTTTGGTTTCAAAGAAAACAAACCAGAGTCTTTGGAGCTTTCAACATGTTCTTCCTTGACTACAACTAAAGAATCTTTAATATTCAATCCCATAAAGTCCCTCTCCATCTCTATGAATTTTCAAGAAACACCCAAAATTCAAGATTTCAAGAGAATTTAAAGAACCCCAAGAAGCAGATCAAACTCAAACAAAACTAGAAAAAAAAAACAAGAAACCCCAGAAACCCAAAAGCAAAGAAAAGTGAGAAAGGAATGAAAGAGAAATAGTTTATAGTACAAAATGCTTCTAACAACAGCAAATAGAGGCAAATAGAGAAGTCGATAGCTTTTATATTTTATTATTAGTGGCTTAATCAACGTTTTTTTCCTTTTCGTTTAGGGAGGTGGGGTGGGGTGGGGGTATGCACTTCAACAACTTGTCGAAGTGCAGTAACGGAGTCAGAATTTTAATTAAGAAATGGTAAAATAATAAGAAATAAAATCACATAAAAATTAAGAAGTGTTAATATATGTTAAATATATTTTTATCTAGCTAAATAATGTAATTTTCCGACTAAGGGACACCCCTTCAAGCAGTGGCAGAGCCATCTTAGAGTTATGGGGTTCATCTGAACCCCTTCAGTGAAAAAATATATTATTATTTATATATGGTTAAAATAATTTTTTAGGTATATAGTAGATGTCGAACCCCATTCGACTACTTCGTATGTCTATTTTTTAAGATTTTGAACCCCTTATTAAAAATTCTGATTCACCACTACCTTCAAGTGTATGTGGCTCCGACATTTCCTAGTGGGGTCGGTGGAGATAAAAAAGCTATTTTTGATAATGGCTTAGCAAAATGTACATGTATCGAGGAGAATAGAGTATATACAAATCTTCCTTTGTAGTGTAAGAAGGTTGTTTACTATAAATCCTCGATAGGGATTCATATACACTGAGTTAAAATATAATATTCCTATTGTTTCAATTAGTGTGATTGATTTTAACTTGACATGCAATTTAAGAAAATAAAGAAGGTTTTTGAATCTTGCGTTCTTAGACAAAACTAAAGTTAAAATTAGATATAATGTATCAAAATATCTTTTTAATCTTGTGATTTTAAATATATATCAAATGAAAAGTTAAACTAAAGACATGACAAAAAATAAAATTCATTCTTTTTAAAACCACCTAAAAAGGAATGTACGAGTCAATAGGTATCAAAATTATTTTTTATTAATAACCAAGAGATTAAAAGGCGTATTCCTTACTTAAAATATTGCATCTTTGTGATCTAAGATTATAAATTTAAATCATAAAAATAAATTATTTGCATTATATTTTTTAAGACGCGATTCTTTTTCGAGTCATGTTAACATGATAGCTTTGTATTTACGACTGTTTTTTTTTTTAAGAAGCACAAATAAATGATGGTAGTACACCTAAACTAATTACAATCACGTGTTGTTTAGCCTTTCAATGTGTACTGTTAAAAATTAATAATAAGTGCAAGAATCCATTTTGGTATCGAAAATAATTCATATTTTTACCATTTTTAGGAAGAAAAAACAAATATAAAGTACATAATATTATAGTTTGTCACATTTTTTAAAAGCATCATCTTACATATATTTTAGATGTGTGATTTATATTTTCTCAAGGATAAATTATCATGTTTTTTCGAGTTATTAACATTGTAATCATGTAAAAAATATGATTAGTTTCTCATTTAGAACCATATCAATTTCAATTTCATTAAAGTATTATTTCATGTAAGGAATCATTCTAATAACATAGCGATCCTCGTACGATGTTAAAAAAATATATCAAAATATTATCGAAATGTATCAATATTAAAGAGAAATTCAGATGATTAAAGGACTAAATTTAACTATATATACACAATAGAGTAATAAAAAATTTTGGTACGATATATTCCTTTCTTCTTAAAGTAATTGTGGTGACTCATCTTTTAAAAGTTTAAGACAATATCAATTATTTTTCTCTTAATAGAAATTGTTCTCGAAGATTACAAATATCACGTGACGACACATAAATTAAATAAGGAAAATTTTTCAAAACAACAATATTTTAGCTTTTAGTGGAACTCCTTAGTATCAGTTTCATTATTTATTAAAACTGTCATTATTTTAGTTTGCTAAGGGATTAGTTATGTATTTATTTTATATTGATTAATTTGAAAGAATACAAATAATTAATAATTAATAACATAACAGAGAAAATCATGGAACAAAAAAATTCAAAAAAGGTAAAACAAATTTTAAATACAGATCGGTTATGTTTTGAAAAGAGCATAAATAGCCATTTTTCCGTCGAGCGTTTTTTTGCTTTCTTCTTAAGAACATCAAAAAAAAAAAAAAACTAAAATAATTTAGTTTGTCTTCCGAATCATTCATCTGATAACTTTCAAAGCTTCTTCAAGTTGAATATGACATATTTTTGAAACAGAATTTTTTAAAATTGACAACTATAAATTTGTCGCATCTAGTGAACTATCGAAAAACAATCAGGTATTTTTTTCGATTTTTTTATTTGCTTGGATGAGATATTCATATATGTGGAGTACAAGAGTGTTTTTTTTTTTGATTGAATCAATGAAATCTTTTTATGCATTGGGATTTATAGCTTTTTTCGGATGTTTTGTATCCAAATTATGATGTATAACGAATGGAATTGTTTTTTTTTTAGTTTAGTAGCTGTTTTTTTTGTTTGAATGCATACAATAATTTGTATCCCATTAAGTTAATGTAACTAATCGATCATGAACTATATGTTGAATACAACAATATATGAATACCAAAGTGAGATGAAAATACAAAGTGAGATTGAATATAAAGTTGTGAATACAAAAGAAATACTCTCTTCATTTGAAATACAAAGTGACTTTGAAAGGTAAAATACAACTAACGGATCATGAACTATATGTTGAATACAACAATATATGAATACAAAAGTGAGATGAAAATTCAAAGTTATAACTACAAAGTGAGATTGAATGTAAAGTTGTGAATACAAAAGAAATTAAATACTCTCTTCATTTGAAATACAAAGTGACTTTGAAAGGTAAAGTTGGCACATAAAATACAAAACTTAGCTTGTTGGTATACGATTAGGTTGAATACAAAACAAAAGAGAAATACAAACTTGTTCACATATAAATTGAGATTGAAATACAGAATGAATACCCAATAAAATACAAAATTGTTAGCATACAATTAGGATGAGTTACAAATTAAGAAGGAAATACAAACATGTTGTATACTAATTGAGATTGAAATACAATGTAAAAACAAAATATGTAAAACTTGTTGATATATAGATAGAATGAATACAAAATAAACTGTTGATTCAGACATTGTAGACAGACAAATGCTTTCCCCAAATCTAAAACCCTAAAAGCAAATATAAATATTTTAAAAATCAAACAAAATACACATATGAATGAATTTGTAGATTCTAATAAATCTGAAATATTAAACGAAATCAGAAAAAAATTGTTTAATCGACTAAAAATCTAAAATACATAAATTTTACATGAATATGTAAACAAACTTGTATAACAATCGAAAAAAGTAACGGAAAATCCTTAATATGTACAATGCGAAATATAAATCATAAACGGTGATATTGAAAACAAATCAAAAGAAATCTAAATAACTCATTGAAATACATAAATATTAGATGAATATGTAAACAAACTTGCATAAAAATTGAAAAAATTGACGGAAAATTCGTAATATGTACAATGCGAAATATAAACCATAAACGGTGATATTGAAAACAAATCAAAATAACTAATCGAAATGGATAATGAAAATTATCTTGCCAACCGAGAAATCTGCTTGAATTAATAAAGAGATTTCGTTTAACAATAAAGAAAATTTCTTGATGAACAACAATTTAGCACCTTGAAGAAAGATAAACTTGAAACGTGAAAGGTGGGGAAGAAACGTGAATGGTGATGAAAAAAGGTTAATGGTATAGGTTTAATTTTATTTTTTCACTTTAAACGGTTATTGGTATATAATTTGGTCCAATATAGGACTCTTTCCATAAATAAAATTAATTTAAAATACTAAAATTTGAATACATATTATTTTATAAAAATATTGTCATTCTGCCATTTTAAATAAATATTTTAAATTGTTGTTATTTTGACTAATTATATTAGGTATTTATGACTTAATTGCTAATTTTCCCATAAAATAAATATTCAATAACGCGAGATTATATCATTATATCATAAGGTATAAATAAAAATAAAACAGTCAAAAACTCTCGTACCATTAACACCCCTACTTTCGTAACGATGAAGATGACCAAGGGTATTCTTGACATTTGATGATAGAATAGTTTTTCATGTGATGCTAATAAAATAGGGTAGGGGTTGGGGGTGGGATGGGGTGGTGGGTGGGGGTGGGGACAGCTTACCTATAGAACCGGTAAATAACAGGTCGTACCGGTAAGGTACCACGTGCTAACATTTAGATAAACACATGTTAACAAATATGTATCATTTTATTCCACCCACTTGTATGTGGTACCACAAAGCACGTGCTTTCGTCGAATTAGAGATCGACATGTGTCCACTTATAAGAATTATGTCTCGTAGACACATGACGCAAACATGATAAATTTTTTGAACGTAATAAGGTGATCATTTTATCCGTTAGAGTATTCAATTAAGTGGATACGAGTTAAGATCAGGTAATCAATCTATGAATTATTTTTTCTCAAGCTAGTTGGGAAATTATCTTTACTTTGCACCTTATCCTTCGACCCAAGCTGCCATATAATGGTACTTCAGGAGGATTTTAATGAATCATATCTAAGATTAAAACAAGCTTATCGACAGACTATTGTCATTTCATTTCTGAATAAACTAATTAAAGCGTTTTGTTAATTGGATTAGTAAGTATAAGTAAAAAAACCTTGAACCAAGTTCAAACAACTCTTCATCTTGTGTCAAGAGATATCAATATTAATATATATAGATATGAAATTAAAATTTGACCTATCTATACAACGTAACTTTCTCGAGAAATAAGATATATTCTCGAGAAATTGTGTGTGGATAACAATTAGGAACATGTGGGGCCCGTGTGATGTGTCATGGTCCCACAGACCAATTTGTTGACATGAAGCACGTGCGAATTTAATAAGAGGATAAGTGGTATAGTCGTAAATATGTGGAAAATAAGTTCAATTTTGACCCCAAAAAAAGTTGAGAATTTTTTTATTTTAAAAAAATAAATATATAAAGGAAAAGGTTAATCATGCTGGAAGAAATTAAATATATATAAAAAGTTTAGTAGTAATTAGGTAATAAGAACTTTTTAAAAAATAATAATTTACGGATCATAATAGTTAATCATTTGATATGTAGGATGAGATAAATAAGGATTGAGATTATCTTATCTCATCTTTAACATGAGATAATAATTTCACCATTTTAATATAAATGGTGAGATAAACTAATATTGAGATTAACAGTTATTTTCTCTAACTAAACGGAAATAAATTATCTTGATAACAATCAAAAATTAATTAAATAAAAATGCAAAAACCTTAAAGAAGCAACGTTCTGGTTAACCATATGTTTGAATCCATCGTTCATTTGCTAAATTATAATTAAATAATATATATATATATATATATATATATATTGATTCTTTTGGCTTTTCTTTGTATATTATGTGCCATACAAAGTTGTCCAAGCCTATTATTTAGAAAAGATATTATTTGTCCAAGAGTATCTCCTTCTATGTTTTCTTTTGCATATTCTTCTCTAAAATATTTGGCCCAAAAGTCTGGTAATTTTTTATAGTATTTTTCAAGCTATGGTTGCATTTCTTTGCTACTATCAAATATTTTATAGTAATATTCTTCGAATTCACAAGTGTATTCTTGAATATAACTCATTTTTTAAATTTGCAATTTTTCTAGTTGCTCTTTTGCTAATGTCCTTACTTTTTCTCTATTTTGCAAAGTATTCATACTAGGGTCTATAAGTATTAAAGTTGCCCTTTCCTGATTTCGTTCCCATTTTTCTAATGAATTTTCACCATAAGATTTTTGTAGATTTTTTTAAATCTGTTCAAGATTAAGACATTTATAAGAGATTTTTCTTAGATTTTCTAAATACTTTCTCTTATAATTTTCATTATCTTTTTCAAGACTATATGGATTTTATTTTCTTGGGACTTTGATAAAATGTCTGCAAGGGGTTTTAAGGCTTATCATATATAATGTTTGATGATAATCCTGAAATTGTTGGAGAAAATCATTACCCAATAATAAATCTGTTTCCAATTTATCATAGGCAAATATTTTATTTATAGAAACAATTTTTTATCCTAAAATTATTTCTACTTTTTCCTTTGACTGAGACATTATTACCTGTAATTTCGATCATTGATATATTATTTTTGTTGGTATCGCAATCTTTTATTAAAAAAGATTTTGCCAAACTAGCTTCGGATCCATTGTCAGTTTGACAACAAGTTGTTATTTTAGTATCATAGAAGGTTATTTCTATGAAAACTGATACCTTATAAGATGTTTCTTTAGGCATTTTTTGGTATGAAACAAGTTTCCTTTTTATGACTTATTTCTATTCCATTCTTTCCTATACTATAGTCTTCTAGACTATTAAGGAACATGTTTCCTAAGATTAAATTATGATCACTTTCGTGATTTGTAATATAACATGGGAGTATGAGGCTGTTATTCTTATTGTGTCTAGTTGTAATGGCAAATCTTCCATATTTATACAACTAAAGTTGTTTCCTTCAAAAGTTTTGTAGGTATAAAGAGTACCTTTGTAGATTGGTAATCTATCCAATAAAATACCCTTGACATGGTTGGTTGTTGCTCCTGTTTGGACCAAGATTTCTTGTATTTTCCATTCTATTCCGTTAAAGATTCTTTATGTGATTTTAGTAATGTTAGAAATTTCAAGAATCCTTTTAGAATATATATATATTTACTTCATGCCTCTCTACCTCCACGAGGTAGTGACAAGGTTTGCGTACACTTTACCCTCCCCAGACCCCACCTAGTGGGATTTCACTGGGCATGTTGTTGTTGTTGTTACTTCATAAAATTCACTCAATTATAATAAATTATATTAATTTAATATAAATATCCGATACAAATAAATTTTACCAGATCATTGCATAACCATGAATTCATAATGCAACACATATGCAACTAATGCATTTATTGATTTACCTAAGTTTTGTGTCTTAATTAAAAAAATGATAATTTTTTTTTGTTTGAAATTGGGTGACACCATGTTATATCACCTGCTACTTTAACTTAACCTCATTAAATAAATGATTTGCATTATTAAAATAAAATATTTTAAAATAAGAACGTGGCGTTTGGTGGTATGAAAGTTGAGCTTTACACGCAATTATGTGAAAAAATTGATTAGTTATGCCTAACTAATTAATTATTCCTTCACGTGTTTGGTCAAACAATACAATAACAATTCTAAAGATATAGGGCGGAGGGAGAAGCTCGAATACAAGTTAGGTCGAGTTTATAACAATAATAATAATAATAACAACATATATAATATAGCCTCATGATGAAATCTGAAAATATCGAATTTTTTGTATAGTTGATTAATTTTTAAATGTAGTGCTTCTGGAGAATCTTAGTCACTCAGTTGATTGACTACATGAACTTTCATCTTCTACTTGATTTGTCGACCAATAATTTATTCTTATTTTCTCCTCCCACAATTTTATTTGATAAAAAGGCGTAATTCTTCTTTCCCTATGCTGCCTATTGCTTATATATGGATTCTACATATTTTTATTTTTATTTTTCATTCAGAATTTGATATTCATATTGAAATTTTTTCATTCAGTATTTAATATGAAATCTAATTAATTCAATTTTTTTACATATTAATTCTACTCTCATTTCAATATTAAATAGTCTACACCCTTAAAAAGAAATTAGGATCCTTCACACACACACATATATATAATTTATTATTATAATAATATATTCAATTACCAAATAAATCTTGCATGCAATTTTATTGGCCCCCCTAAAGTATCCATCATCACATGGTGTTACATTGAAGCCCCCAAATCGATCTAGACAAATTAAATATACCTACAATTAATATTGAAGCTTTTGTTATCCCATGTGACATGCAATGTTAATTTTTATGCAAAGTACAAATATCAATAGTAATTTTTACTGATGATAGTATCAACACTAGTATTTGAAAGTGTTTTTTTTTTTTGGAGTGAATCCTAATTAAAGTGAGCATATCAAAAATATTTGGAGAGGGTAAATAAAAAGCATAGATATATGGAGCGTACATCGTAAAATTTAAGATGTAAATTTCGAGCATTAAAGCGTAAGTTTTCAGACGTAAAAACAGACATTTTGGATGTTAACTTTGATTTCTAATATTATTTAAAGTATTTTTTTACTATAAACCATGTTTTTATTATTGTATAATGATAGTTTTACTTTATGTTATCATGTGTTACCCTTTAATTATATTTACTAACTTTTTACTCTAATTTGATTTTCGAATTCTTATATAAGGTCAAGTCTTTGACGAATAAGTAACATTTATTCAAACAATATATTTATGATAAGAAATTCACAAAATATAAATAAGTATTACGTCTAGAATCCAGTTACTAACACTTGAAATTGTTATTTTTAAATCCAAATTTGTAAAGTCAAAATTCTAACTCTTCCTCTGCTAATCAACATAATAATATAGGCGCGTTGCGTGTCTATTTCTTTTATGAAAATGAATCTTTTGATCCCCCCAACTTTACTATTCCTTCCATTTATGACTTGGAGTACAAAAAATGAATCATCTAAAGACAAATTTAAATTTTGTAGAACATATATAACATAAAAGTATTTCAATAATTCTCACCTAACATAGCACAAGAACAATCACATAGCGTGTTTTAATAGTGTGTATTTCATTAAATTTATAGGTAGACATAAGTGAAACAATATAGAGGTATATTTTTTATTGAAAAGATTCTACTTTATTATATATATTAAGAAAATTGATATTTGTATATACATCTAATTTTTCGATGAAACAAATTATCCAATACTCTTTTGTGCCTTAGCTCCTTATTTAAGTCACATATTTTTCTTTTTAGTATTTTGATCTTTAATCAAATTTCGAATAAACATACATCATTTAAAACAAAATTTGCATGTATGAATTTTCAAATTTCACTTTATTAATAAATTTGATATTGATCCATCTCGTAGTCCCTTTCCTCATTTTTTTCTTTTTAAAAAGGGTGTAACGCTTTTTCCCAATACTGTCCCATATCTAGAAAAGATCAAATCGAATAATGAAAATAGTATCAAGACTAGTATTTTTATATAAAAAAATAAAAATATATACATAATTTATTTGATTTCAAATAAAAATCTGGCGTACGCTATTAAATTTTTGTTTCGGTCCCCTCTAAAGTATCCATCATCACATCGTGTTACATAGAAGGCCTCAAATTAATTTAGACAAATATGCCTACAATTAATGTTGAAGCTTTTATTATCCCATGTGACATACATGTTCATTTTTATACAAAGTACAAAATATCAATAGTTTATTTTTTGTCTCCTCCTATATATATTCAAGAAAGGTTAAATTTAATAATACTTATGATAGTATGACTAGTATTCTCAAAAGACGTTTTTGTGGTGAGTCTCAAAGCGATATTTTGATATATAAATAAAAAGCGTAGATTCATATAATGTATATCTTAAAATTTGTGACTTTGAATGTAAAAGCGTACATTTAGGATATTTTGATTTTTATTATTTTATATATTTTTTAAAAAATATATTTTCTATTATCATGTTTTACGCTTTGCCTGGTGCTAGGCAAAACACCTTACTCTCATATCTCCGATTTTTAAAATAGACTTATCTTTTTGAATTTTGTTTTATGAATGTTTAAGAATTATCGAAAATTATAATACTACACTCGTGTAATTCTATAAATAAAATTTGAAATTATACACATCTAAGGAAGACTAATAAATATGCATTTTTTTTTGTGAATAAATAATATCCATTTAAAAGTATACTCTTAAAAATAAATTTCTTTTTAATTTTTTTTTTTACGTTTGACGAATTTAATTATCCATATAGCTTATGAAAGATTATAAGAAATTGTTAACTTTTTTTCCAATGTAAAAAAAAAAAAATTAAAAGAAAAAAGCAGGTATCACAAAATTTGGCTTTGAATATGACATTTCATTTAAAGAATTGATTTTTATTCAAGTGTCGGTATATCTTTATCATTTGTCTATGGCTATAATGCAATTGGTATAAAAGAACACAAAATTCCCTATGTGTTTTATAAATTTGTCTTTATAATTCGTAATACGTGTCTAAGTTACGTGAGAATTTATGTCATTTTTATCCTTCAATGCAATTTATATTTACCTTTACCCTCGTAGTCTCCGTCCTCATAACCCCACACCCTTAGCCCCTCGCCTCTCGCCCCCCACGACGCATAGTCTATGCTATAATTCAATTGGCACAAAATTCCTACGTGCATAAGTTATGTGAGAATTTATATATATGTATCCTCCGATACACCTTATTGTTACCTACTTACCTCCATCTCCGTAACCCTCATCCCCCATAACTCCACACTCCTACCCCTCCGCTCCCACCTCTTATAATATTTATGTAAATTATATATAAATGCATATAAAATAATTTATGGGTTTTGGACCTCAACTTTGGTTTTATTGAACTATATATATATATAGCTATTTGAGCTGGATGCACAATTAAAAATATCCACCAATCTTTGATTAATATGTTGACTGTACCTTCCATTGAATGATACTTAAAAAACACCCTGGCAAATACGCAGCTACGTGCTATTCTTTGAGTACGCATTGAATAAATTCATTTTTGTACAGTAACACACAAATCATAACGAAAATATAAATTGCACTACTGAACAAGCCTAGTATGACGAACTAGATGGAAAAGGGTTGACAAAGGAAATCAATTTACCTTTCCTAATCAATATACCAAAAATAACTTATCAAAATATGATTTCATAAATGGAGTCCGGAAGGAATAGAATATATGCAAACCACCTTACTCTTACTTTTGTAGGATAGAAAGACTGTTTCTAATAGACTCTCGATTGGTGCAATTTAAAGAGTCGTTTAGTGTGAGGTATAAAATATAATAATCCTAAAATAAAATGCAAGAATATTTTATCCTACGTTTGGTTGTATACATAATGGGATAACTTATCTCAATTCTCAAGATAACTTGTTCCCAAAAGACGATACTACCAACTAATAATATTAGACTTAGAAAATAAAATAAAAATAGATGTTGCAAATTTTAACACCTACAAAGTAGATTTTGTCTTGAATTTCATCAATCAAAATTATCAACTTCTTAATTCATTCAATTAATTTGTAACCAATTTTTTTATGAGAAACTGATGTTATCAATCAAACAATACAACAGTACTGTACAGTTAGACTATCATTTCCACAAACAAGAATATGCAAAAAAAGGGTAAACAGAACAGAAAAATCAAGAATTATTGGTCTCCGATGTAATTATGGGACGTCCAGAGAGCGAACCAGAGGCTTACGAGGAAGAAGCTGATCCAGTCTCGAGGGGCTCACTGATTTCAAGAAGCTCATTGCAAAGACCTGTAAAAACGACGGAATCTGTTTCTATAGGTTTAAATTTGAGTAGAGCTGAAGGAATCAAATCCTCCTCTTCAAGGGTTATAGCCCTCTCCCCGGTAGCTGGAAAATGGGGAATCACCCGCCTCTTGACAAGCACCGGATGTAACAAATCAAATTCTAAGCTTGGTTCCTTCAATGCCGAGCTCACAAACTATAAAGTAAAGATAAAGGAACCAAATATGAGGAAGAAAAATCTAAAGAATGTATACATGCCGACAAACACTTAACTGGAATATAGAACATATATAGATAGTAGATTATCTATGAATCATCACATGGAACAATAGATATGAAGAAAGAACTGCGCGATAAATCTGGAAATTTACTCTGGAAACAAAATGTCGGATCATTCATTAACAAAAGGGTAACTTATACAACTTCGCGTTTCTGGTTAGGAAAGTTCCACTTATATGTTGAGTTAGGACTATCCATGTGTCCTATACACCTAAACAGGTATGGTGGCAGGACTCCTCAAAAATGTTGATGGGTGCATGTTAGGTCCTCCAAAAGTAGTTCATTTTTTGGAGGATCCAACACGGGTGCAACAACATTTTGGAGAGTTCAAGCAACATAGCAAATAATATATTTAGTCTAAACAACATGTAATATTTGCTATTCTACATTTCTTCTTTCGCAGTTGGGTAAGGTTGTTGTTCTTGTTTCCTAATAACATCAGGTTTAGAATTAGAGCTTTTCTTCGCATTATTGTGAGTGCCTATTACAATAGCAACAACTATGCCTTAGTCCCAAACAAGTTGGGGTCGGGCTGTGGGTGACTATTCTTTCACAAAATATATCTAGCTTATTCGACATTTTAACTTTTTTTTCACATGGAGATATAAAAAATGGAATTTCTGCTTTAGTTATTTTTTTATGTAAGCTACACTTTTTCTGGGAAAATAAGATATACTTTGTCCAACATAGTTGATTAATGCAAATCCAAATCTAAACTATACAAATGGTATGCTGTAATGCAACCAGAGAACTTCCTTAGACGGATTTACTCGTCCCCGGTGCCCCATCCTACCTTTTCTTTCTGATATGTAAAATTACTCACCACTTTTTATCTCATATTTTCATGTTATTGTGAGAGTATGTTGCAATCAGAAAGAAACTGAATAGACTCCCAACACCCCTTTATCTTGTATTTTTCAAGCCTTTAGTAATGCTATTATACCGTGTATCGGATATTTTTGAGAACTCAAAGCTTATTTATATCGCCTTCTTCTTGGTATATGTCTAATGATGAGCCACAATCCTTCGACATACTCAACAGAGTGAAGGCAATAACAGATCAAGTGTGTGAGAGAGGGAGAGCGCAAATGGTACAAGATTTAGATTAGGAGCTAAGAAATATCGAGGGGTGGGGTGGGGGCAGTGAAGAATCTTTTATTGCTCTCGGAAAGTTAACGTATTCTATGCTTAGTATTCTGGAAATAAATGAAGCTTTACTTTTGAATCTAACATAAGTTCCTTTGAAAAGAATCCCCAATTTGAATTTAGTAATTCGACCATAAATATAACAAAAATTAAAGGCAAAGTACAAACCTCATAAAGAGCACTAGTTGGCTCAGAAGGTAGAAAGACACCTTGAAGCAATACTCCATCTGGAAACTGTATTCGGATAATGGATTTTGTGTACTTCTTTCTTGCAGCGTTTGCCTGCTTTTCCCGAAAAGATTTAGGAATCAATAATTTCGACTCTTCTAGTTTCTTCCTCTTCATCTCTGCCTCTCTTCTCAATTCCTCATGTGAGAGGTTAAAGAATGAGTCAGGCAGCACAATTTTTGCTGCTATGCTCTCTGGAACAGAAAAGAACACCTTAATCTGTTGAGTAAAGAAATAAGAATGTCAGAGGTAGAAAATAGCGCGATTGCTGAACAAAATGTAATATGAATAGGTATTAGAATGCTGTTTCAAAAGTATAAAAAGTGTTGATATAACTTTCCAAAATTAAGCTTGACAGTATTCATTAAAATAGATAATGTTTGGTATTATTCCCCATGACACTATCTTATAAAAGTCTATAGAGGCAACTGAATCATTCCATTTCTCAGAAGAATAAACATAACCCAACGAGTTAATTCTAAAGCAAAATTCACGAAGTTTGATCATTCCATAAATAGTAAGAAACATACAAGTAAAGAACAACATAGGTAGTTCTTGTCCTAAATACAGAAATGAGGTAATCGTATAATTCTGTCAAAAGACTGGCCCACTTATTAAAAGTTCAACTTCACTTTTCCAAACTGAACATCATGTACCCAACCCCCAGGTTCAAAATCACAGTTACCATAGGAGGTTATGCCCTTAAGAATCATTCGTTGATGCAGACACTGAAGAACAAAATCGAAGAAGGATTTGGAACTGTTACCTTTTTGTTCAAATCATTACAACACAAAAAGACAATTCACTACATATGCATTTTAATACAATTGTCTTATTATTTCTTCGCCATAGCTACTCCACTTCCATTATTTCTTTTCCTTGAGTCGAAGGGGCTAGGAGAAAAAACCTCTCTACCACCCAAGGTCTGCATGATTACACTGTGTTGTTGCCTTATTATTCTAAGTTGCTCGGACTCGGGTATCTGAGACGGATGTGAATCCGAGAGTTGGATTCGGCAAAATCTAATTTTAAGATTCGGGGGGTGAGAATCTGAGTATGGAAACGGATGCGGGGATTCGGCTAAAAATATTCAATATTATAACTATACTTTTATAATACTTAGCCGAATCCCCGCACCTGTTTCCATACTCGGATTCACACCCCCGAATCTTAAAATTTAAATTTTTCCGAATCGCATCTGTCTCGTATACCCTCACCCTCACCTGAGCAACTTAGATTGAGACAGACAGACACAACACTTGAACCAAAGAGAAGGAACAGAACAGAAAGACGGAAATAGAAATGAGTAAAGACAGTCCTGAATTAATGTAAAGCATTATGGTCAATATAAAAGAAAAAGAGAACATAAAGAAATTAGCAAGCAACTAAAGGAATTTTAGTCCGAAATATCCAGCATACTCTCATTAAACTTTCTTTCCTAGTGCAGATTCATACAACTACGCCTAAGTCCCAAACAAGTTGGGGTCCTGATACAGATTCCTGCATACAGAAAATGATCATATTTCAAGAATCTGAGTATCATTTGGCAAAAAGAGACTGGGTGATAACTCCAGTTCATAATGCTAAAAATAGCATTGAACTACAGAAGTAGAAAACACCTTAACAAATTACTGGAACTTCAAATGTAATTTATCTTTTCCGAGTCAGATCACTTACTCCAACAGCCTAGATCTTATTGGTTGAGATGAGAATCAAAGAATACTTTTATGTTTATCATGGATTGAGAAAACATGAAAAACATAAATGACATGCTCCATCAATTTTATAGATTCTATAATATCCCAAATGATAGATTTCACACAATTCAACTTCACAAAAATTTTATTTTTGATGAAGTGATAACTTCACGACAAAGTTCAACATAATTCATTGGATTACTCTTTTGAAGATTTTGTTTAGATGTCTAAGAGAAATATTTTAGTAAAATCAAAGAGTGAGGTCGGTGTTCACGGGATAGATACACAGTAGGTGAATTGAAAATTATTAGAAAAGTACGACACAACAGGTGGTATCTGACATGCTGAGATACTAGTAATGGTGTTAGAGAAAAGGTTCATCAATTCATTTGGTTGAGTAATATCTCTAGTGAAGAAGCCTGACCAAAGTAATTGCCTGATTAAAGCTTTTCAGCGAACAGAAACAAGAAATGAGTGATTTCATGTTATAGTTGTCAATCTAAACGAAAGAATTATATGCTTAGGACAGCTAGCTTAGCAAATGTTAATTTCTTTCTGCCTACGGATTTCTCTGCATGTAACAAACTATGACATAGAGAACAAACCAAACTGATCGGTCAGGATACATATAGAGGCAATGTTTTTAGTGACACTCCTATACTGAATTCACCTTCAAAAGAACCTTATGATTGTCATTTTATTAATTTTTTATTTTTTTCAAAGACCCATTCGGTCAAACATTTTATAATAAAATTGATAGTGTATGTGGGCTAGCTAGTGAGCCCACTTCTTAAACAAAAAGCCTAAAAAACACAAGCTAATCAGAATTGAAAAAGGAAAGTAAAGTAAGCAGTCACTGTAATAAATCCTGATAACCATGAGAAGCTAATCAGATTGTCATTTTATTACAGTTCTCACTCAGACCAAAAGTATGTCAGTTTTCCGTACGACCACTCTATAGCTCTCCTTCCTAAATCCTGATAACCATGAGAAGGACCGATAAATGAAAAGCACCAGTTAGATGCTCGGGTCTCTTCCTAAAGCAAACACATGTTAACGTGAAACAATAACCTAATTAACATATTGTTATCGTTTCATCTCTTCCATACACGTTTGACACTCTGTGTCTCAGAGGAACAAGTATCATGAGTGTTAATTTATGAATAAAGCATAAAAAATTATGGAGGCAACAAATCCAACAGTTCGTGTAAGAAAGAAACAACAAACCCAGTGTAATCCCACAAGTGGGGCCTAGGGAGAGTAGAGTGTACGCATACCTTACCCCTCGTAGAGATAGACAAGTTGTTTCCGAATTTGTAAGAAAGCATATAAAAACAATGTTACTCCACCAACTTATCGAATAATAGTGTTATTTCTGCACCTATTTCAAGTGTTATTCTAGTTTTAAGCATCAATCCGCATTCTCTCAAAACATATTATGTCCAGTTGATCAATACACCAGGCCAGAAGCAATAGTAGCCTTTAATGTTTTAAGAAGTTACGGACTAAAATGCTATATCAGGATGACGACATCATTCATCAATTCTCATGAGAAAGGGATTTACATCATGTTCAACTAAGAGAAATAATTGAATGCCAAGCAAATTTTATAGCTGAAACATCAGGAAAAGTAATATTCAGTCATATCAAAGAGTTTAAGCATTCAACAAGCACTAGTAAACTAAGACTTTGAGGAGCACATGGAAAGTAAAAGACCGAATGAATTCTACCTGTCTATCAATCTTCTTCGGCTCCACTGGTTCACTCGCTGCCTTAACTTGGGATGCTGATGCCAACTCTTCAACCTTCTTTGGTTCCAAAAGTGAAACTACATTCTTAAGTTTAACAAGTTGTTCTTCAGAAGGAACATCCATCACACCCCAAATTTCCCCACCTTCTTCTTTCAACTCAAATCCAACAAATTCCAATAGCTCAACTCCTCCTACAACATCACCTATAGCCTCCTTTATCTTTGGATTCCCCATCCGTATCTTCCTAAACTTCGCGTTCGTTGGTTCCTTCCCTATATTCTTTAACAACTTTACAACAACCTCCACTGATCCATCTGATGGCTTTCCTGAAACATACACACTAACACATTCTTCCACTCCACTCTTAACTTCTTCATCTTTACTTTCAACTCCCAAATCACTCACTTCAGAGGCTAAACAGTTATCAATATGACTTGAAACCTCTTCTTCAGAACCAAAAACAGTACAACAAACAGGACATTCAAAAACATTTAATGAATACCCTTTTGGATTCCTCTTACCAGAAGTGACTAATTCACCATATGGATCAAAACCATCCTTTAATTCACTCTTTTTACCATGATTAACACATTTATTCTCAATTCTTTTATCAGAATCACTTGGTTTTTGAGCCAAAGATTTTGTATTTTGCTTTGAAGGTAAATTTTGTGATGACAAATTATTAACATGATTTGGGGGTGGCCCTGAAGAAGAAGAAGAACTACCCAATACTCTACCTTGGCCTTTAAACTTACCTGAAGAAGAAAAAGAGACCTTTTTCATGAACCCCTTCATCTTATCCTTCATATCACCCATTTTTCAAGAACACCCTTTTGCTAAAACCTATCAATCAATCAAATCAAATCAAAATCTTGAAAAAAATCAATCTTTATCTATATGGGGTTTTTTATTTTGTGTTTGTATATATCAAGAAAGTGAAAAAAAGGGAATTCTTTTTCCCTTAGATCTCTTTATAGGGCTGAGAAATCTAAGGAAAAAGCTTAGGTTTTCTTGAAAGTTGAAAATTGGGAAGAAGAAAACCAATGAGAAAGTGGAAAATAAGAATTTTTATTTTTTTTATTATAAAGAAATCTGATTTTGGATTTTTTTAAATTAAGGCGTGTTTGGATGGAATGTTCTATAAAACACGGGAATTTTCAGGTGGAATTAGTAAAGGAAGAGGTAAAATCATAAGCAAGTAAGCGAGTGACAAGAAAATCGGATTTTAATCACAAGTCAATAGTAATCCTATTTCTATTTATGTCTCTGCTTTTAAAACTGTCTTTTGTGTTTTTGAACGAATCAGTTCTTGGGACAAAAGTTCGGAATCATAGAAGAAAGACGAGACTCTATTTCTTGCTTGATCAGTGAAGAAGGCATCTCAAAGAGGAAAATAGATTGGGGTTAGACAGAATATGTGATTCGGAGGTCGAATTATATACAAATTAAATTATCTTGAGATTATAATTTATGAATTAATTATTTTATTTAAGAAGTGGCATAAAATAACTTCAAGTAAAAATAAATTTATATTATAATAAAATTCCAAATATAATATTGAAATACGAATATCTCTTTTATCCCATAGATCAAACTATTCCTGAATTCATAAAAGACATCAAGAGTAAAATAACTTTGTAGATATTGAAATTTTGTGGAACTCTACAAGACATGTTCAATTTACGTTTGGATTCTATAAGTTGTTCAATTCCAATTAGGATTCAATTTCAATTAGCATTCTTGAAGGCTACTCAACCATAAACCCTAGTTCATGTCTATATAAAGGGTAATATGTTCTCTTAAAAGGCATCTCGAAAATTCCATAAAGAGATCGAAATCTCGAAAATTTCACCACAAATTCATGGAATATTCATAAAGAGATCAAGATCTCGAATATTTCAAATATTTCACAAACTCATGGAATATTCATAAAGAGATCAAATCCAAATCATATTAATTCAAGAAATACGTAACTAACGGCCCTCGAATTATGTAGATCAAGTCCAAATCATCTTAGTTTGAGAAATACGCCACTAACGGCCCTCAAATTATGTAGATCAAGTCCAAATCATCTTAGTTTGAGAAATACGCCACTAACGGTCTCCAAATTATGTAGATCAAGTCCAAATCATCCGAGTTTGAGAAACACGCCACTAGCGGTCCTCAAATTATGTAGATCAAGTCCAAATCATCCTAAGTCGAGAAATACACCACAAACGTCCCTCAAATTATGAATAAATATTTTATGAGAGAGAATCACGGGATCAACAGAATTATGGATAAATTTTGGAATATTTTTTGTAATCGTAATTTAATTATAGTCACTTTAAAATTTGTTGCAAACAAACTTATTTCCACATAATGTCACGTAAGATAATTCATTCACAATATATTTTCCAAAATTTATGTAATATTTTATTCATAACATTTATTTTAAAACATCATCAAAATATACACTAAAATAGTCCTTTTATATCCATTTCATCAGTCGTAATGTCTTTTTCAAACTCTACTAAAATATTATCAAAATTTTAACATTTATAAGTTCACGTAAAAAATGTCACTAACGAGAAATACATAAAGTTAAACATAATAAAATAAGAAACTAAAAAGAATCATTAAATTATTCGTTTGGAAATTTTCCATATGCAGAATTTATAGCTCAAAATATAATTAAAATTAAAATTTCGAGGGATGCACGTCTCCATTTCTTGATTACTTTATTTGTCTTTACTTATAATGTAAGCAATTGACTTTAGACATGTTTAAGCTGATTTTTATCTGATTATATTAAAATAATTTATATACAATAAATATGATATTTTTGATAGATTCTCAATTCAAAAAAGAAAATATTAAAAAACAAGTGTATCAATAATGTAGTATACAATAGTAAAAGAAAAAAATCATACTGAAAACCATGAAAATGAGAATAGAAGCAACAATAAATAATACAATAACTACAGAAAACAACATGTAATATTGAAATCGAAGAAATAAAACAATAAATTAGAAGGGAACTAGACAAATACTGAAGTACATACTACCATTCAACCCTAATCTTCGACCTTTATATTTTTCTATTTAAAATCATGTCTTCGATAAGTTACAAATGAGTCATCTCTATCGAATTACCGAAAAACTTTTTATTTTTTATCCTTAAATGTGATAATGTATAACCCAAACAAATACTACATAAAAATTATCATAATCTTTAATTTTTACAAATAATTTAGCTGATATATAGTCATGGCCATAATATACCAATAACTATGTATATATTATACATAGATTATATCATAAACTATTACAATTAGATGGGTTAAATTATTTTAGAAAGTACAAATTATCATGATTTAAAATTACATGTCCTTTTTATTTGATTAGCCACTGCGATTATTGAGGGCCTTTTAGTAGGATTCTTGAAAGTGCAACAAATTGCTAGTTCTAACAATTGAACCATTTGATCTCCAAATTCTTGGTAATTTTGCACCATATTCTTGTCAAAAACATCAATAATAGGCTTTTCTTGAAACATTATTCGAACCCAACTAGGCAAATCAATCCCTTTGTTCTTGTCAATGGCATCTAACGGGGCATTACCAGTCAGTATTTCCAACAACAGGACACCAAAGCTGTAAACATCTGATTTTTTAGAAATGTCGTAGACATATCCCACTTCTGGTGCCTGATAACCCCCGTTGAGGGATAATGTAGGATTTGACATGAAAAGTCTAAATAATCCATGATCTGAGAGACGAGCATCGAAAGAATTGGTGAGTAGAACATTGGATGACCTTATGTTACCATGACAAACGCTAGGACCTTGAGCATGGATAAATTCGAGGCCACGAGCGACTCCATAAGCGATTCGAGTTCTCACTTTCCATGTGAGTTGGGATCTCTTAGTCTCTCCATTTACTATGTAACATGTCAATAGTTAATCCAACAATAATGTAAGTTAAGGAACATTAAGGAACAAGATTGGTTGTCAAGAATGTAGTAAGAAAGATGTAACAATAAAATAGATGCATGCTTTACTAGTTACTAGTTATGTAGAAATCTTCTAAGATTATATTTTATATATAAATAACAGTATTTGTGAAGAAAAGATACCTTGAACTTAACTTTAAAAGGTTAGCTCATCAACAAAAGATTGTCTAGTAGGATAAGTTAATAACTCATTCTCTTACTCAATATGGGATACTTCACACCACCTGACGCCTAGTCTTTAACATCTAGAGTTTGAATAACATAAAGAGAAGTGATGGGGCTGGGGGTGATATTAAGTAAACTAAGAATAAACTTTGAGTTTGATTTCAATATCATGAGAAGAAAATGCACGTTGAATCTAGCTTAATTTTCAGACAGCTTTATGAGATAAGAATCGTCCAAAATCATATAAGCAGACAATATTTCATTCCTTCAACCAATGTGAAATAGTTGACAGTATTATACGTTTTCTCATTGATCTTAAAGAGATTCTTAGTGTTTCTTGGTAAAATAAAAGTTGGTTTATCTGCATAGGACATGGGATTGGATAAAATCCCCTGATCTCGACATTCAAATTATTATCTTAGACCAAAAAAATGAGTTGAAATACAAAACTACTAGTTCTTTCCAAAGAGAATAAAGGGAATTAGATGACTTACTATGCAAAAGGGAAGCCAAGCTACTCATAGGCATATGATCAAATACAAGAAGCTTCTCATCTTTTGAATAATAATAAGCTCTTAGAGGAAGCAAACTCTCATGATGATTACTCAATTTTGCCAATTCTTGAATCTTTTTCTTGAATTCCTCTTGAACCAAACAACAATCTTTTAACCTCTTAACAAATACAATTTTCCCATTTTCCAATTCTGCCTCGTAGCTACTTCCAAATGTTCCCTTTCCCAATAACATTGCTTCTGATCTCAACAAGTCTTCCAAATCATATTTCTCTTTAGAATTCCCCAAAAACACTAGCTTTTGATTCACAAATGTGGTTTGGTTTTGTGCCATCTTGTGCTCTAAAACACCTAGGACAAGAAAGTCAATATACTTCTAATGTCGAATCACGATCAATTAGGACATTCAGTTCATTGTTGTGTTTAGTATAATTTCATAAGTGGAGTTTAGGGAGAGTAGGATGTGTGCAAACCTTATATATCTTTACTTTTGTGAGGTAGAAAGATTGTTTTTTTTAGACTCTTGGCTCAAAAGAAGTGTAATCAAAACAGGACTGAAAGAAATATATAATAACTACAGAATATCAAGATGAACAAAGCAAAGAAGCAACTAGTAATAAATCAACTAGGTTAATATATAGGAAAATCAGTCCATTACGGTGGCGAAAACAAGACAAGATGACTAGGAATGTTGAAGGGACGTTAAGACTCAACTAAGGTATGAAAAAACTCCTGATAACAGGAATATTAGCAAGAACTCTTACCCATATCTTATCATTTCTTTGAAATCATATCCTCTCATAACACAATGAATTTATAGCACGACATGCTGCTTCAATAGCTCGATATGAAAGAGGACCAACTTTATAAGTTGGAATCTCTCGATAGCTGAAAAAATTGATAAAAGGTGTGAAACTCTATTGCACAAAGAAGAGAAGATCATCTAGGTGACAATTATTCTTTGTTAACTTTTTTTTTTTGACACAAAGGTTTTTAGTTGAGGATTAAAATAGAAAATATAATGTCTTGACTTTTTTTTGTTTGTTAAATATTTCAAAAGTCAACTTGAGATGTATTTTATATAATGACTAATTAATCAGATTATGATAGAAACGCTTGTAAGCCACCTACTTTATGTTAAATACTTATTTATGGTTTTAGTTTAGGGACATTACAACATAAGTTGACCAGATGTTTGGACTATTATTTGTTTTTTTTTATTAGTAATAAAATAATACATATATCAAAGAAAAAAAAAGAAAAAGAGTAAGTGGCCAACAAGTGCAAAGAGAGCCTTATATTTGGACAATATTTTTTGGTTAGGGGTAACAAAATTAATTCATGAAAATGATTTGTGTAATTTATTTAAATTTGGACGGATATAGTAATTTGATTATTTTAACATATCCAATTTAATTCATCTACAAATTGAATTGTATATAGCTTAAATTGATCCATGATTTTTTCCCCTAATTTGATATATTATACATATACCTAATAAAGAAAACACAAATTTTAATAGATGCTTGAATAAATTATTAAAATGAATGAATTAATTAAAATTTAGGGAAAAACTGGATGAGTGGATTATATATATACTATTAACAAAAATACAAAACAAATACTTGCCTCTCTTTGTTTGGAAAAATAATTATGTCAAATAATTTGTGACTTCTTATACTAGTAAATTATTAAATGAGTAATATAAGAAATCATTTTACACTTACATAATTGGTAATATAATTAAGTTAATAATTAATATACCAAAATTTCAACATCTTCTTGTCCAATAACATAGTATATATATTAAGGATCCTAGAATTTTTTTTTGTAAATTTAATTGATCAATTTTCAAAATGGAAAAACTCATCAACATACTCTTTTATGCCATCCTTATAGCTTTTATATCAGGTACATACAATTACTCTTTCCATCCCAAATTATCTGTTATTCTGAGTTTCACAGACTCTTCACTTTCGATGTTCTATTCGAGTCGGATTTTCTAAAAATACTGTACTTTTAAAGAATCTGACACACGCATGTTGACATTTTTGAAGAGTCCGAACAAAATAGCTATTAGTTTTCGCTTTTCCGTATTTAAATTATGTAAATGTAAATATTGATTAATATTTTAATTAATTTTTTTTTTCATATATTGATATAAGAAGTGTTGTGAAATATTTTTAGTTTTGAAATATTGAGTTAATCTAATTCATTTTCACTAATAACAACTAATTATTAGTGGTTTCTTGAAACTACTTTTTATATTATGCTATAATAAAATATGTTTTTAATAAGACGAACGATACTATTATAAAAAAGTTTGACTCTGATATATTTGTTAAATAAATGTAGATGAAGGATTTATGATTGGGAGAGTTGAAAGGGGATGAATGTACAGTTGATATTGGCTATAATATTTGCACTGGTGCTAATGATGATTGTTAAAAAAAATGCAAACAAGCTTCTTTTTATTTGATTTATAAAGCTTCATGTCAAATATCACCTCATGGTTCTACATTTTGTGAATGTATTTTTAATGGCCAAACACATATACAGACCCTTTAACTTGTTTCTAAATTTCATTTTCGCACTCCAACTCAACTTCGTTTCATTTTAACCCTTCAACTCCAATTTTTATGTTCCATTTTGGCACTTCTAAGTGATGTGACAGAGTGTGTGCATCACACTTTCTCTAAGAGAGTGAAAGACATAAAAGTATTTTTTTAAAAAATAATAAAAAATTACCCTTCAACTCTATTTCTTTTATGTACCATTTAACACAAAATACTAATTTATGATTTCTTTATTTCTATATATATGTTATTCAACTGCAATTTTGCATTTTAAAAATCGGCGTTCATCCGTTAGTTATTGTAAAAAATAAAAATTGATGGATGATCATTGATTTTTTTTATAAAAAGAAAAAGTAACAATTTCATTTTAAGAGTTTTCCTATATTTTTACGTGAAAAATAACCGACGAAAGTGCGTCAATTTTCTTTCTTAAGAAAATCAACGACAACCGAACGAAGTCTAATGAGTTTCAATATTTTTTGTAGTGTTATTAATTAATTAGCAATGAACATGAGTTTGGTTTTTACTCGTATTTAGTTGAATGAAAAATTAGAAAGTTGATATTTGAGTTAGTCCAAATAGACTAGATATGAAGAAAAAAAAAATATGTGGTGTTATTTAATTTAATTAATTGTTTAAAAAAGAAAACCAACACACTTTCGGCGATTATTTTTTCACACAATAATGTACAGAAACTCTAAAAAAAATATTTTTTTTTAAAAAAATGATGTTCATCCATTATTTTTTCACACAATAATGGCATGTGAAGTACACACATCTCACTTTGTTGATTCTTTGGAAAGAAGTGCCAAAATGGAACATAAAAATTGGAGTTGAAGGGTTAAAATGGAACAAGGTTGAGTTGGAGTGCCAAAATGAAATTTAGAGACAAGTTTAAGGGTCTGCATATGTGTTTGACCATTTTTAATTGTGTAGATGCTACACATAAAAATAATAATAATTCAATCTAAGGAAGACTAAATAGGGACACATCGCAATCTTATCTGTCAGTTCAATATTTAATAAATGTTGAATCGGTGGATAAGATTATGACACGTGTATGTCCGTTAGTATAAATGGTATATCTGTTCTAGTTTTTGGACGGCAGGGACACCATACCTATATCCCAATAGTATGATGGAGGGTATCTGCATACATTTACGATAGTTCGGAGGGTATATTTGTCATTTTTCCCAAAAAAGAATTACCCACTTGGCCATAATAAAATAGTAGTTGTTGCTGATGTATACTCAATTTATAACAAGTAGTACATAATAAATGCATAATTAAAATATACATTGACTTTACATATTAAATACATTGGTTAAAATTGATTCTAAAAAAATAAGATTTAATAAATTATTTATTGTTATGGTTTTTGTTGGGCTGTTGTATAGTGTAAATGTAGATTTTTACGTGAATAGTCGTTAAAATATTACTCCATAGATATTAGATCTAATTAGCCTATAATTTTAAAAATATAATTATAAATTTAATGCTAAGAATTTTAAAAATCAAACCTTTCAAGTAAAAACGCCACTCTTAATAGTTCCCTCTAACTATTCTTGAAAACCCAAATGGCTTCCTTTCTATACTTTATATTTTAGAATTGAATAATCATATTCATAAATAATTATAACTGATTAAATACATTAAATCTTCTATTAGTAAAATAATGTGTGTGTTATATCTAATTAAAACTTGTGATCGATGAATTAATTAATATTTAGGGAATAAATGGATGAGTGGATTATATATATACTATTAACAAAAATACAAAACAAATACTTGCCTCTCTTTGTTTGGAAAAATAATTATGTCAAATAATTTGTGACTTCTTATACTAGTAAATTATTAAATGAGTAATATAAGGAATCATTTTACATTTACATAATTGGTAATATAATTAAGTTAATAATTAATATACCAAAATTTCAACATCTTCTTGTCCAATAACATAGTATATATATTAAGGATCCTAGAATTTTTTTTAAAAATTTAATTGATCAATTTTCAAAATGGCAAAACTCGTCAACAATTATAGCTTTTATATCAGGTACATACAATTACTCTTTCCATTCCAAATTATCTATTATTTTGAGTTGCACAGCCTCTTCACTTTCGATGTCCTATTCGAGTCAAATTTTCTAAAAATACTCTATTTTTAAAGAATCTGACACACACATGTTGACATTTTTGAAGAGTCCAAACAAAATAGCTATTAGTTTTCGCTTTTCTGTATTTAAATTATGTAAATATTGATTAATATTTTAATTAATTTTTTTTCCCCCATATATTGATATAAGAAGTGTTGTGAAATATTTTTAGTTTTGAAATATTGAGTTAATCTAATTCACTTTCACTAATAACAACTAATTATTAGTGGTTTCTTGAAACTACTTTTTATATTATGCTATAATAATATATGTTTTTTATAAGACGAACGATACTGTTATAAAAAAGTTTGACTGTGATATATTTGTTAAATAAATGCAGATGAGGGATTTATGAGTGGGAGAGTTGATTGGCTTTAATATTTGCACTGGTGCTAATGATGATTGTTTAAAAAAATGCAAACAAGCTTCTTTTTATTTGATTTATAAAGCTTCTTGTCAAATATCACCTAATGGTTCTACATTTTGTGAATGTATTTTTAATTGTGTAGATGTTACACATGAAAATAATAATTATTCACTTTAACAAAAGACTAAATAGGAACACGTGATGCAATCTTATCCGTTAGTCCAATATTTAATAAATGTCGGGTCGGTGGATAAGATTACAACACGTGTATGTCCGTTAGTATAAATAGTATATATGTTCTAGTTTTTGGATGGCAGGGGCACCATACCAATGTCCCAATAGTATTATGGAGGGTATATATTTGCATACATTTATGATAGTTCGGAGGGTATATTTGTCATTTTTCCCAAAAAAGAATTACCCACTTGGCCATAATAAAATAGTAGTTGTTGCTGATGTATACTCAATTTATA
>JAJOOJ010007390.1:0-60306 GCA_029582625.1 Solanum boliviense
TGTGCATCTTTACTTTTCCAAGTATTGGTATGAGAAAAGGGTAATTTCAGCAATAGCTTTGTGATTCCTCCTGTCAATCAAATGAGGTCCATTGTGTCTTTTGAGCTCTTATGTAATTCATTAGTGTTACATTTCCATCTTGTGTTATTGTTACTGCCCTAAGTGCATATTCACATGTTTCCAAGTACTGATCCACAGTTCTGATGCTCAAAAATAATTATGACCACCAAAATAATAATCTCAAAGATTAAAGAAACTATATGAAGCGGTATATGTGTAAGGGTGGTAGCCCAGGGGAAAAAGCCTAGCATGGGTCGATCCCAATTTGTGTATAAGGGTGGCAGCCTAGGGGTGAAAGCCTAGCATGGGTCGATCCCAAATTTATATATTTGAGGACAACATCTCAGGGGTTAAAATGCCTAGCATGGGTCATTCTCTTTTACCACTGATCAGTTGGTTATTTGTATCACATGCTTTACAGAGATCGCAATGTAAAGAAAATTACAGAAAAGAATATAGTGTACATGATCCCACAACAGCAACAAAGGTGGTCTTTAATCTAATCTATGCAGTTACATATTGATACTTGATTTCAATTGAGCTATTGTTTACATATGTTATTGCCTTACATATTCAGTACATTCTTCGTACCGACGCCCCTCTCGGGGGACGCTGCATTTCATGCTGCAGCCACAGGTACTCTAGCTAGTAGACCTCCCCAGTAGGAGCACAGGACACTCAGCTGCTATTGGTGAGCTCCAAGTTGATTCGAGGCTTAATCGAGTCTTTGACATCTATTTTGTTACCGTACAGTAGTTAAGGGTAAGGCGGGGCCTTGTCCCGACCTAAACTAAGGTTGTCTATCTTGTAGAAGCTTTGTAGACTAATGTATAAAGTTTGGTTGTGTCTTGTCTCTTAACAATTGTGGCCTCAACGGCCAAGTGTTGTACATAAGTTTTGGGCCTGTCTATGTCGGTCTTTTATAACTACAAGGCATATAAGCTTGTCATAGATTCATAGTTATCATAGTTAAATGTATGATGAGTGCAGGTTGTAAGTTGGTTCTCCCGGGCCATTTAGACATCGAGTGCCTGTCCGTCTTAATTAGATCTGAGGCGTGACATTATGAATTGTTGAGGATTGATCCATGGTGATCATGTCTTGGAGAATTTGTAAGTTGACCTATCTTGTAGTCTATAGCATGAGAATTGATGTTGTGTGGTTTGATCCACTTATGGTGGAGGTGTTCACTTCTTGTCTATCTATGCATGTTGAGATCATGGCCTTGAAGACAATCGATGTGAAGTGAATTGATTATTATGATGCATATGTTTAAGAAGTTGTGCTATGAAGGTTATGCATGAAATCCTCCATGCTAGTATGATGTTTAAAGTGTTTTGATGATGATGAGTATAATTTCAATGATAATTTTAGGGATATGGTGTGGTCTAGATGACTGATTATGTTAAGTACTATTGTGGAATGACCCCTACCTATATGACCCATATATGAATGTGTGATCATATACATGTTAGGACTACCTATTCAAGGTTGAATGTGTCCTTGTATCCTATGATGAAGCGTGGGTGTGTGGTCTAGACTCCTTAAAGGCTTAATATGTGAATTGCTTATGATTTGGGGACATTATGAATGTGTTATGATCCCTTGAGGGGAAGTGCACTCAATATTCATGTTGTTGCTATTATGACATTTTGAGGACCAAAATGCTCACACACACTCTACATGTATAGCTATGAATATGATGTATTATGGTGTGTATTGAAAGGTGAACTATTACATGCACCCTTATATCTTATTATGCATGCAAAGTGCATGATTAGCAAGATATGAATATTTGTTGTATAAAGGTGTTTATGTGAAATGCTTTCTAACATATGTACACACACACATAAATGAAAGAATAAGGTTATGATAATCTAGTGAAAGTGAGTCTCTTGAAAAGTTTCCTCAATTGTACTCTAAACTAGACTATGTTATGAATATGGTATGACTATGTGAAAGGTCATTCTCACATAATATAGGTTCTATGATGAAAGGTCATTCTCATCTTAGAAACCTTTGAGTTGTATGATATGAGGGATTATGTTTATGGAATTGTACTTAGACTATGTTTGAGCTATATGATATGATATTGAATTACATTGTTGATTCCTATTGCTACCTATGTCAATTGATTATGAATATTTGAGGATTGATCCATGGTGATCATGGCTTGGAGAATTGGTAAGTTGACCTAACTTCTAGACTATAGTATGAGAATTGATGTTGTGTGATTTGATCCACTTATGGTGGAGGTGTTTACTTCTTGTCTATCTATGTATGTTGAGATAATGTCCTTGAAGGTAGTAGATGTGAAGTGAATTGATGATTATGATGCATATGTTTATGAAGTTATGCTATAAAGGTTATATATGAATTCCTCAATGCTAGCATGATGTTTAAAGTGTGTTGATGATGAGGAGTATAATGTGAATGATAATGTTAGGGATAAGATGTGGTCTACATGATTAATTATGTTAGGTACTATTGTGGAATGACCCCTACCTATATGATCCCTATATGAATGTTTGATTATATACATGTTAGGAGTATCTATTCAATGTTGAATATGTCCTTGGCTCCTATGATGAAGTGTGGGTGCGTGGTCTAGAATCCCTAAGGGCTATATATGTGAATTGCTTATGATTTGGGTACATTGTGAATGTGTGGCGATCCCTTGAAGGGAAGTGCACTCAATATCAATGTTGTTGCTATTATGTCACTATGAGGACTAATATGAACACACACACACTCTACATGTATAGCTATGAATATGATGTGTTATGGTGTCTATTGAAAGGTTAACTCTTATATGCACCCTTACATCTTACTATGCATGCAAAGTTTTTGATTAGCAGGGTATGAATATGTGTTGTATAAAGGTGTTTATGTGGAAGCATTTCTCAAATATGTACACACACATGAATGAATGAATAAGGTTTATGATAATCTAGTGAAAGTGAGTCTCTTGAAAGATTTCCTCAATTGTACTCTAAAGTAGACTATGTTATGAATATGGTATGATTATGTGAAAGGTCATTCTCATATAATGTAGATTCTATGATGAAAGGTCATTCTCATCTTAGAAACCTTTGAGCTATATGATACGAGTGACTAAGTCCCTAAAGCCTACTTTATGAACTAATGTTAAATAAATGCTTAAAGATATTTAAAAAGGGAGTTGGAGCTTAGCACCGAGTGAACATGAAAAATGAGAATGGGTGCTTCACGTTTAGGAAGTCCGGATTCTATGTAGCTCACATGGTCTATGTCGGTTATGGCAATGTGTCTCGAAAATTTAGAAATGAACTAAGATAAGAATATGAACTCTAGTCATGATTTCTTGAAGAGAATTCTTAGTGTTGGTAGGAGTATGGACCCTACTTACGCATTGCACAAGTGTACTCTAAGGGAGCTTATGATTAGGCTCTTAATGTAATGAAGACTATGGTCTATGTATGTTAATATGAAAGCATGTTAAGGTTGACATTACTTATGTCAAGACATGAAGTATGTTTATGCATGTGAATTACACTTATGACTTCTTAATGGGTTTGCTTAGTATATGTGGGGGTTATGGGACTCCATGTGTACATTGCACAAGTGAGCTTGTGAAGGGGTTGTGAGGGTGGTTTACCTATGATATGAATTAAATAGGTTATGACTAATGATGTAGTAAAGGAATGAGTCCTTAGATGATGTTATAACGTATGTTGGTCTTATGTCTAATGTTAAATGAAGATGTAATGACTTGTTGAATATGATGTGCCTAGTCTATGGTGGCTTCCTAGGAACACTTGGTGGGAGTAGTATTATGGGATGCTACTTGCACATTGCACTAGTGTGACTTGAGGGTTGTCTTAGGTGATGGTTCATATGTGAAGACTATGTCTTATGGTGTGCTTATGACTCTATGAATATGTGTGGTTGGATTGATGAAGGCTATATGTAAGTTTACCCTTGGTAACCTTAAGGTGATACATTGCACCAAGTATTCCCTAAGGGTTGCTTGAGGAAAGGAGTTAAGATAAAGAGGAAGTTAGTGTATTGTATTCATGGAATGTGCCTAAAATTTATAAGTGGCTCTATGTGCAATTATGAATGGTTTCTATGTGTATGATGATGTATGTGGTTTATATTGTGCCTATTACATTAAATGTTCATGAAGTATCTCTAAAAAGGCATGATGCATAGTTTCCAACTAAATGTCCTTTTAAGAGCATGTTTTGCATGGTTATCATAATTAGTGCATTCTTGTACTAACACCATTCTTCTTCATCTTTTTACACCAAGTGTAGGTGATGGTGACTAAAGGGTCTTTCCTAGAAGTGATGAGCTTGGCTTACGATTCCCAAGTTCGGGTGTGTCCTTAAAGATTCAGGGACCTTTATGTTAAAGAGTTTCCTTAAGTTCTATGTACTAGATTGTAGTTTATTTTGTATTGTAAGGGATGTGTCCCTCTTGTGTTGTAGTCATGTTTTAAGATGGCTACCTTGAGACATAGTACTTCAATTTTGTATTAAAGGTTTAAATGAGGTGACATTTAGGTCTTGTGTTATATTATGAAATTTTTTTAAATTTTCTTCTATTTTTCTATGATAAATGCTATGACGAATGCTAAGGGCTTGTATAAGACCTCCGAGAGGTTGAATACGCCGGTAACGACTAGGGGGTTATCTCGAGTCGTTACAAACTTGGTATCAGAGCATAAGGTTATGAAAATGGTCTTAGGATTCAACGTCTCATGACCTACGTCTAGTAGAGTCTTGTTTATCGGTGTGAGTCGCGACACATCTATGAGCGAGAGGCTATAGGACGATAAAAGTTTCACTTTCTTTGTTACTCTTGTGTCGTGCCGTAGAGCTTAACTCCCTATGATCTCTCTCTCTTATTTTCCCTTGTCCGGTGGTCTTCTAGATGTGATTACTTGGAAGGGGTGATGTTTCAAGGATCGAGGGAAGAAAAGGTGAGTTTTGATGCTTATTACGATGTGGTGACTATATGAGTATATATATGAAGGTAGATTTGGAATTCGTATTATGATGCCAATCATGGCTATGTGTGACCTATGAGGTTTGGTACATTACATTGAAAATGTTGTATGGTGGTATAGTTCTTGTATGGTAAAAGTCGTTATGGTAAGAATGAAATCCTTTTTTAGCATGATGAGTTGCTTTATGGTGATGGGTAATGATAGTAGAAAGTCATGGTGAAGATTTGAGGAGTTTTGAAGGAATGTGGTAACTAGTGTGAGTTGAAAGTTGCCTTTTTCTTATGAGTGATGCTTCATCGTTGTCCTTGTGTGAATCAGAGTTCTTGTGTAGGCTTTCCCTAAGAGTGGAAAAAGGGGCTTTGTTCCATGAGTTGGGATAGTGTTTTGCTCTAAGGTTAACTTGGAGAGTTGCATGTGCCCCTTAGTTCATAGGAAGGACAAGAGAATAGAGGTTGACCAACTCTAAAAAGGATAGTCGTCTTGTTAGGGTGATCTTAACTATGGTTATTCAAAGAGGGTGTTTAGATAATACCTAGGCATGGTTGAGCGGAAAGTTACACCAAAGGTGATGATAAGGGTATGATGTGATAAAGAGTTGGTTAAGCTCACCCCAAGTGGGGGATAATATGCCTAGACGGTAAGGTTTTGAGTGCCCTTAATATTTCTACAATGAACTTCTTTGAGTTCTGCATGTTGAGAACCACCTTGGGTGATAGATATAAAGCGGAGTGGTATAGATACTCACTTTGTTTGGATTCTTGAAATCCTCACCTAAGGGAGTATAATGAAGATTTAGTGGGGAATGGTTCCTACCTTAGAGATGAAGGAGATAATGATTAAAGGAGTTCGCATAATTTGATCCCAAGAGGGGAACATTGTGCTTAATTAGTGAGTGATAGTTCTCTTGGTTACTTTAATGTGATCTTAGATGGGCTTACCCTAAGTGGGGGATGATGAGTGAGTAGTAAAGTTGTTGATATCCTTATATTTTTCTTCTATTCATATTCAAGCTTGAGACCAAAGAGTTCCTAGTAGCTTGTTCATGTTTGGAATCTTGCATATGATTATGAGTAGCATGATCTCCGTATGTTATGCATGTCCTAGAAGACACTATGTTATGCATGTTTTGAAGGATTCTTACTATATAAAAATGGAATTTTAGTAAAAAAATTCATGTTTCTCATGTCAATATGCATCTTTATATGGTGAATGCACTCTTGATTTCATGAGGAAGAGAGTATGAGCATGCTTAGGTTAGGAGTTGAGAATTTTTCCTTAAATGAGTTGACCTTTGTGTAATGCTTGCTTATGAGTTTATGATGCCATATGTGTATGTTGTGACTAGGAGAAGGTAATCCCTCCTTGAACATAACTAAACATGGTAATGCCATGTATGTTCTTGATAGTATGATGATTAAATGATAAGACTAGTAGATGATCTATAATCCTCATGATAGGGTGTAACTAGTATGAGTTGCTTAAATGCTTCATGAGTGGAAATGTTGATCATGTCTATGTGTGCGTGCACTTGAAAGCCATTGCATAATGGACCCTATAATGGTATAAAAGGGGTAAATATCATGTCGTGCTTAGGAGAAGGTAGTTCCTCCTATGAACATGAGAAATGTCTCTGTGTTTAATGCATTATGAGTCGGTGAATAAAGTTTGTACTTGCTTGTGTTGCATGAGTTGATTTGAAGTGCATGCTTAAATGATTTCTTATGATAAAGTTGCATAACGTGCTTTAATGAGATAGTTGTATGTTGTGTTTCTTTGGTGTTTGAAATGAGAATGATGATTATGACATGATTTCCTTGTATGTGCATATTTTTGTGAAAAATTCATGCTTAAGTTGTATCTTTAGTTTTCACGAACTTTGTTTCTCACGGTTGAAATTGCACCCATAGATGTTGTGTGTTGTTGACTTCATGAGAGTTGTAATGAGCGTGCTTGATGTTGTCTTGTTAAAGAAATTTCTTGTTGATTGCTTAATATATATGTTGATGCTCATTGAATATGGAGAAGGTAGTTCCTCCTATACTTATGAGAAGTAAAGAGTTTTAAGCATGGTGATGATTTGGAGAAAGAAGTTCCTCCAATGAAATGAGAAATAATAAAGTTGATGCATAAGGAGTTGGTAGATGTGTTGCTACTTTCTTGAATTGTACAAAGTCGTTTTGAGCCTTTAATGTGGAGTTAATGTTCCTCCTTAATGTGTGCTTTTATGTTGATGTTGTATGTTGTGTATTGTGAGCTGCAAGTTGGGTCATTGAGTCCTCACAAGTGTTTTAAGTGTCATTCAAGGACGAATGTTTCTAAGTGGGGGATATTGTAACGACCCTCAAAATAAAGTAGGAAAAAGTAGAGCATCACATGGGTTTTATGCATTAATAACTTGTCAAAATAATGAAGAATAGCCTTGTAAGTCAGTTTTAAAGAGTTTCGAAGTCAAACGTCAAGGGACGACCAAGACGTTCGGAAACTAGTCTTTTGTGTTGGTGTGTTCTAGTATGTTGTTCATGTTTTTATGTGTTGTTTAGAGTCTAAAATCAGTGGAGGTGACCCTAGTGTCTTAATAAATGTTTTTAGGGTCAAAACGTTAGGACGCCCCATGGGCTACCCAAAGGGTCCCCGAGGAGGACCCCAAACTCGGCCGAGCAAGCTGCCAATGCAGCTTGAAGTTGTGCATGGAGGAAGTGGCTCCGCGTCGCGGACCTGCTCCACCAAGGGCCAAAAAGTATGGTTTGCATCACGGACATAGTGCGGACTCTACTGTCTCGAATTTAATATCCAGAAAACTTGTGGGAACATCTCCGCGTCGCGAACTTTTTTCCCGACGAAATCTGCAAAAATAAAACTCAAGTTTGACTTATTTAAAAAGGTCCAACTATGTGAGGGGTAGTTTGGGTACTTTGGGGAATTATTATAAATGGTTATTCTACCTATTTTAGGGTATTTTAAGTTGGTTAAAACCCCAAAACCTAGAATTAGACCCCATTCTTCAAATTGACCCTTCCCTCTCAAAGTAGATTCTCTCAAAAACTCCATCAAAGACCTTGATGAAGCTCAAGCTTGAAGATGGATTTTCAACTGATTTCTTCTTCAATTTCATGGGTCTTCAATAGTTAAAGTTTGGTGACTCTTGATTCCCTCTCATTCAAGGAGTTCTATTAAAGATTTTCAAAACTGATTCAAAGACCAAAATTCCCAATTTTCAATCTAAACATGTGCTCCTTATCAAATGATTTTCTAAATAATTCTATTGATGAATTAATGTGGAATTAATGTTTTTAAGACAATCTTTAAAGGAATTCTTGAAGAACCCATGATCTCCAAATTCTATAAAATTGGCCTATGATGTGGGTCGCTGTGAATATGATCTCTATTGGTGAAATTATGTTTATAATAGATTGTATTGATGTTTCTTATGATTATCTATACCTATTCATGTTGAAATGTTAGTATATTGATGAGTTGAGGATTATGGTCTTATGGGCAAAGTTATGGGTTGATCTCTTTGTTTATGGAATTGTACTTAGACTATTCTTATGATATTGAATTACATTGTTGATTCCTATGGCTACCTATGTCAATTGATTATGAATAGTTGAGGATTGATCCATGTGATCATGGCTTGGAAAATTTTTAAGTTGACTTAGCTTCTAGTCTATAGTATGAGAATTGATCTTGTGTGGTTTGATCCACTTATGGTGGAGGTGTTCACTTCTTGTCTATCTATGCATGTTGAGATCATGGCCTTGAAGAGGATAGATGTGAAGTGAATTGATGATTATGATACATATGTTTATGAAGTTGTGCTATGAAGGTTATGTATGAAATCCTCCATGCTAGCATGATGTTTAAAGTGTGTTGATGACGAGGAGTATAATGTGAATGATAATTTTAGGGATATGGTGTGGTCTACATGATTGATTATGTTAAGTACTATTGTGGAATGACCCCTACCTATACGACCCCTATGTGAATGTGTGATCATATACATGTTAGGACTACCTATTCAAGGTTGAATGTGTCCCTGTCCCCTATGATGAAGCATGGGTGTGTGGTCTAGAATCCCTAAAGGCTTAATATGTGAATTGCTTATGATTTGGGGACATTGTGAACGTGTTTTGATCCCTTGAGGGGAAGTGCACTCAATATCAATGTTGTTGCTATTATGTCACTATGAAGACCAAAATGCAAACACACACTCTACATGTATAGCTATGAAAATGATGTGCTATGGTGTCTATTGAAAGGTGAACTCTTATATGCACCTTTACATCTTATTATGCATGGAAAGTGTATGATTAGCAAGGTATGACTATGTGTTGTATAAAGGTGTTTATGTGAGAGGCTTTCTCACCTATGTACACACACACATGAATGAATGAATAAGGTTATGATAATCTAGTGAAAGTGAATCTCTTGAAAGGATTCCTCAATTGTACTCTAAACTAGAATATGTTATAAATATGGTATGACTATGTGAAAGGTCATTCTCACATAATGTAGGTTCTATGATGAAAGGTCATTCTCATCTTAGAAACCTTTGAGCTATATGATATGAGGGATTAAGTCCCTAAAACCTACTTTATGAACTAATGTTAAATAAAGTCTTAAAGATATTTAAAAAGGGAGATGGAACTTAGCACTGAGTGAACATGAAAAATGAGAGTGGGGGCTTTACGTTAAGCAAGTCCGACTTCCCACAAAAGAACCTTCACGTTTAGCAAGTCTGGCTTCCCAACATAGATGTTGTCTCATGAGATGGAAACCTCCACGCTTAGTAAGTCAAGGTTTTCTAGTAGCAATCTCCTTGTTCCGTAACTACGTACCCCTGTAGGTATTTGCTTAGTGGATCCACTAGATAGCTATTATGTATGTAGGTCCTACTTTGGGAAGTAGTATTCTCTCTTTTCGGTGTGGGAGTACAACACCAGATTCCATGTAGCTCACATGGTTTATGTCGGTTATGGCAATGTCTCCCGAAAGTTAAGAAATGAACTAAGATAAGAATATGAACTCTAGTCATGATTTCTTGAAGAGTTACTTAGTGTAGGTAGGACTATGGACCCTACTTATGCATTGCACAAGTGGACTCTAAGGAAGTTTATGATTAGACTCTTTATTTAATGAAGACTATGGTCTATGTATGTTAATATGAAAGCATGTTAAGGTTGAATTTACTTATGTCAAGACATGAAGTATGATTATGCATGTGCATTACACTTATGACTTCTTGATGAGTTTGCTTAGTATATGTGGTGGTATAGGATTCCATGTGTACACTGCACAAGTGAGCTTGTGAAGGGGTTGTGAGGGTGGTTTACCTATGATATGAACTAAATGGGTTATGACTAATGATGTAGTAAATGAATGAGTCCTTATATGATGTTATGAAGTATGTTGGTCTTATGTCTAATGTTAAGTGATGATGTTTTGACTTGTTGAATATGATGTGCCTACTCTATGGTGGCTTCCTAGGAACACTTGGTGTGAGTAGTATTATGGGATGCTTCTTGCATATTGCACTAGTGTGACTTGGGAGTTGTCTTAGGTGATGGTTCCTATGTGAAGACTATGTCTTATGGTGTGTTTATGACTCTATGAATACATATGGTTGGATTGATGAAGGCTATATGTAAGTTCACCCTTGGTAACCTTAAGGTGATACATTGCACCAAGTATTGCCTAAGGGTTGCTTGAGGAAAGGAGTTAAGAAAAAGAGAAAGGTAATGTATTGTATGCATTGAATTGGCCTAAAATGTTATAAGTGGCTCTGTGTGCATTTATGAATGGGTTCCATGTGTATGATGATGTATGTGATTTATATTGTGCCTAATGTACTAAATGTTCTTGAAGTTTCTCTAAAAAGGCATGATGCATAGTTTCCAACTAAATGTCCTTTTAAGAGTATGTTTTGCATGGTTGTCATATTAAGTGCATTCTTGTACAAACACCATTCTTCTTCATCTTTTTACACCAAGTGTAAGTAATGGTGACTAAAGGGTCTTTCCTAGAAGTGATGAGCTTGGCTTACTATTCCCAAGTTCGGGTGTGTCCATACAAATTCAAGGACCTTTATGTTAAAGAGTTTCCTTATGTTCTATGTACTAGATAGTAGTTTCTTTTGTATTGTAAGGGTTGTGTCCCTCTTGTGTTGTAGTCATGTTTTAAAATGGCTACCTTGAGACGTAGTACTTCAATTTTGTATTAAAGGTTTAAATGAGGTGACATTTAGGTCTTGTGTTATATTATGAAAAAGTTTTAAATTTTCTTTTATTTTTCTATGATAAATGCTATGACGAATGCTAAGGGATTGTATAAGACCTCTGAAAGGTTGAATACGCCGGTAACGACTAGGGGGTTCTCTCGGGTCGTTACAAACTTTGTTTAAGAGTATAAGGTTATGAAAATGGTCTTAGGATTCAACGTCTCATGAGCCACGTCTAGTAGAGTCTTGTTTATCGGTGTGAGTCGCGACACATCTATGAGCGAGAGGCTACAGGACGATAAAATTTTCACTTTCTTCATTACTCTTGTGTCGTGCCGTAGAGCTTAACTCCCTATGATCTCTCTCTCTTATTTTCCCTTGTTCGGTGGTATTCTAGATGTGATTACTTGGAAGGGGTAATGTTTCAAGGATCGAGGGAAGAAGAGGTGAGTTTTAATGCTTATTATGATGTGGTGAATATATGAGTATATATATGAAGATAGATTTTAAAATCGTATTGTGATGCCAATCATGGCTATGTGGGACCTGTGAGGTTGGGAGCATTACATTGAAAATGTTGTATGGTGGTGTACTTCTCGTATGATAAGAGTCGTCACGGTAAGAATGAAATCCTTTTTAGCGTGATGAGTTGCTTTACGGTGACGGGTAATGATAGTAGAAAGTCATGGTGAAGTTTTGAGGAGTTTTGAAGGAATGTGGTAACTAGTGTGACTTGACAGTTGCCCATTTCTTATGAGTGATGCTTCATAGATGCCCTTGTGTGAATCAGAGTTCTTGTGTAGGCTTGCCCTAAGAGTGGAAAAAGGGGCTTTGTTCCATGAGTTGGGATGGTGTTTTTCTCTAAGGTTAACTTGGAGAGTTGCATGTGCCCCTTAGTTCATGGGAAGGACAAGAGAATAGATGTTAACCAACTCTAAAGAGGATAGTTGTCTTGTAAGGGTGATCTTCAGTATGGTCATTCAAGAGGGCATTTAGATAATACCTAGGCATGGTTGAGCGGAAAGTTACACCAAAGGTGATGATATGGGTATGAAGTGATAAAGAGTTGATTAAGCTCACCCCAAGTGGGGGATAATGTGCCTAGATGGTAAGGTTTTGAGTGCCCTTAATATTTCTACATTGAACTTCCTTGAGTTTTACATGTTGAGAACCACTTTGGGTGATAGATATGAAGCGGAGTGGTATAGATACTCATTTTGTTTGGATTCTTGAAATCCTCTCCTAAGGGAGTATAGTGAAGATTTAGTGGAGAATGGTTCCTACCTTAGGGATGAAGGAGGTAATGATTAAAGGAATTTGCATAACTGGATCCCAAGAGGGGGGGATTATGCTTAATTGGTAAGTGATAGTTCTCTTGTTTACTTTAATGTGCTCTTACATGGGTTTACCCTAAGTGGGGGATGATGAGTGTGTAGTAAGGTTGTTGATATCCTTATCTTTTCCTTCTATCCTTATTCAAGCTTGAGATCAAAGAGTTCCTAGTAGCTTGTTCATGTTTTGGAGTCTTGCATATTATTATGAGTTGCATGATCTCCGTATAGTATGCATGTCCTAGAAGACATTATGTTATGCATGTTTTGAATGATTCTTATTACATAAAAAAATGGAATTTTAGTAATAAAATTCATATTTCTCATGTCAATATGCATCCTTATATGGTGAATGCACTCTTGACTTCATGAGGAAGAGAGTATGATCATGCTTAGGTTAGAAATTGAGAATTTCAGCTTAAATGAATTGACCTTTGTGTAATGCTTGCATATGAGTTTTATGATGGCATGTGTGTATGTTGTGACTAGGAGAAGGTAGTCCCTCCTTGAGCATAACTAAACATTGTAATGACATGTATGTTCTTGATAATATGATGAATAAATGATAAGACTAGTAGATGATCTATTGTCCTCATGCTAGGGTGCAACTAGTATGAATTGTTTAATTGCCTCATGAGTGGAAATGTTGATCATGTCTATGTGTGCATTTGGAAGCCATTGCATAATGGACCTTATGATGATATAAAAGGAATAAATATCATGTCATGATTAGCAGAAGGTAGTTCCTCCTATGAACATGAGAAAGGCCTATGTGGTTGATGCATTATGAGTCGGTGAATAAAGTTTCTACTTGCTTGTGTTGCATGACTTGATTTGAAGTACATGCTTAAATGATTTCTTATGATAAAGTTGCGTAATGTGCTTTAATGAGATAGTTGCATGTTGTATTTCTTTGGTGTTTTGAAATGAGAATGATGATTTGGAGAAGGAAGTTCCTCCAATGAAATGGGAAATAATAAAGTTGATGCATAAGGAGTTGGTTGATACTCTCAAATTACACCTCCCTAAAGAAACATAACCGATCGTCATCAAGTAAAGAACCCAACTTGTAGGTAGGGGTCGATCCCACGAGGAAATTTGTTTAGACTTAACTTTAACTTACACTTATACTCATTTAGTCAAAGTACTTCCAGAAACAAGTAATAAAAAAAGGGGATTTGTGAAACAAATTGTAAGAATTCAGTAAATAATCAGTAAACAAAAGTCAATTTTTGTTGTTATCAAAATGAGAAAATTAACTAGGGTATACTTGTTCACCATAAGCTCATAACTCAATAATCCTAGTAAAAGCAGTCCTTTCCTAGTGTATTACATTCAAAGTGATAAGTTAGATATCTCTAAATCCTTGGTCCGGCATCTAGAGAATTTCACCCCGCACCTTGGTCTGGCTACGTGTGTATAAATTACTAACAATTACCTTTACCTCATATTAGACATCGTAATCGATGTTTGGCTTAGTTATTACTTCGTACCAATCGACACTAGCCTATTACATAGTATCACACTAAATCTATGTTGATAATTCTTTTTTTGTTGATTACCTTCTTGGTCCAGCAAGTAGCAACAAGACAAGTTCTAACGCATGCACTCGTTAAAAAGACTTTTGAACGAAAGAATTATCAATGCATGCAAAACACTATTCAAGAATTGCTTATTTACTATTCATACTTCGTTAATCGCTCATGGATCCCACAACCCTAGTTGTTGAGTTTAGTTACCCATAATCATATGAACACAATTCATTGTTTTAGATGAAAGAATTATGAACTTACGTCGCTGAGAATTACCAAATCTTCAAAACTATCCTTTGGAAATCAAGAATTGCTCCGGTAGTAAAAATTAATTCCCTAGTCACAAAGTAAAACAATACTAATAATATCCAACCCCTAAAAATGAGGTTTACATGCCCTATTTATAGAAAACATGTCCTAAATAAAAATGGAAACAAATTAAGGAAAACGTGTTCAGGCACGCGTCTTCATTCCACAAGACTGACTCACGGACCGTTAATGGATCTACGGTCCGTGAGTCCCTTCCGTCAGCCAGGATTTATAAAATATTTCAGCCTCCAAAAATCAGCTTCTCTGAAGCAAACGACGAACTTGTAGTACAGACCGTAGATGGATCTACGGCCCGTCAATCCCCTTCCGTAGCTCTACACTTGGAATCTTCAAAAATCAGGTACTGGAACCCTCGAAGTATCAATCTACGGATCAATAGTACGGTCCGTAGATTAATATACGGACCGTCAATGGCCACCGTGGTTCCACAGTCTGTCAGATTTCCCTGATTTGCCTTCCATGCCTTGCCTGCTGATCTACGACCATCACCTACGGAGCGTCACTAGACCTACGGTCCATAGATCACCTCCGTAGATGCCCTTTCTGCAGTTATTTCAGTTGTCCCTTTACTTTCGCGTCTGAATGTCTTTCCTGCAAAATATGATAAAAACATATAAAAACCAATCCCAAAAGGCCCTGGACACACACAACTTGTAAGTGAAATGTATTAGAAATACCGTAAACTCACGGTATATCAACACCCTCAACTTAAATTCGTTGTTTGTCCTCAAGTGACTCACTAAGACTCTAAACGACACTTGTATAGTAGCAAGCATTTCCAACACAAGCAATCACATGGCTTCCTACCCCACTCTCTTTGTGGGTACAAATTTGGTCTCTTAAACTCGATAAGCTAATTCATGCGGATCAAACCATGACAACGATTGACCAACCAACACACAACATGCACTGTTTCACTATCACCAAGGTACCAACTCTCCGATAATGTACTAAGTGCCCTTACTTCAAACAAAATCCCTTTTCTTTCGCACAATGACTTATGAATTTTAGTACAAGTATTCATTCAACACTCACACTCAGAAATAACTTCAAGTACAGTTAGTGCTCAGTACCATAGGCTTGCCCTTATTTTCACTGCTTAGACTCTCCAAACTAGACTCTAGGATCACTATAGGACTTTCTTTGCTTGTAACGTAGGCTCAGGGTCAGATATGGTACATTTGGGTACTTCTTAGTGACTTTCTGCCCTTCTTGACATTACACTAGGTTTTCAACCTCTTTTTGCCCTAGTTTTTCCATCATACCGTTTTACCTTCTTTCCTTTGATTTTCTTCAACCACAGATGTGACTTTAGACTTTGTAGCTCTTTTAACTTTTATTTTATTTTTCTTTTGGCTTTCAACAAGCCACATCCTTTCCTCTCTTTTTCAACATCAAACTCTTTTCATACCCATTTTTCTTTCGATTTTTTCTTTCATAGCCACCCTCAACTTATGGATTTTCCATTGGTTGAGGTGCACAATACCCGATGTCGGGTCAGGGCCAAGATTGAAGTTACTTTTTACATTAGCCACCCTCAACTTAGGCTTTGGCCTAGGTCTAGGTGCACATGTCCAAGGAGAGACCGGGGCCAACATAGTCGATTATAGGAAGGTGAGTTCGGGGTTTAGAAAGAAATGGTATTATATTAGGCTCAAAGTATTTGTATCAAAGGGAGCATTTGTTTCATTTGGTTAGATCCTTCTTTTAGGAAATTTGCAGACTTATCAGAACAATGGCCTATGATCACTTCCTAACCTATAGATTGAATTGTCTTAGTAGGTTTTGCACAAAAATTGTTTTAATACTAAACTATTCTCACACACTCTTGGCACATAGTTTCATTATCAGATAATCAGCTTACCTAGTTCAAGTTTCAGCTTAAGTCATGCCATCACGCTGATTCATTATCATGTCATACACAGAGCCAACATATTCAACTAATCGTAGCCTACAAATTCTAGCACACATCACAAAATCTGACGGGTATCACTGTTTTTTAGCCATCATGCTTCTTTCTATTTCATGCTTCTACATATACGATCCTAACACATGCCAGTTCAACATAAATTAAACAGTCTCTTAGGGAAAAAGAACACAGGAAAGAAAATCCCATGAGAGGATCTATGAGTTGGGTTACTCATACTTCACCCTATCACTCACAATCCATTTATCCCACCCACAACAAAAATAGATGTGATTGTCCCCAATGCATACAAAAGCAGAAAACGAAAGTGGATTGGGTGAAGCAAACCTAGGCGCATAGCGCAGACGAATCATAAACAAGAGGGTGGGTCCGGTTTCCTGGAGCTCGCGGGAACAATAGTTGGGTCACCCTCAGTAGTGCTCACATCATCCATCATAACACCCTCAGTAGTGCTCTCTATCACTCTCACCGCACCAACAGTGGTGCTCACAACTTCCTTCACAACAGGAGAGACCTCTACAATTGGGGCAGAACTCGATGCCCCTGCAATACTCTCACGTACCCTCCGCTGGCGCAACTCTTCATCTAAAATTGAAGCCTTCCTAGCCTCTTTCTCCTTCCTACGCTGTCTCTTTTGAGCTTTTTCCTTCTCAGTGCGACTAGAACGATTCCTCTTACCTTTGGTATGTGTAGGTGTAGACTCCTCCTCGACGGTCCCACTCAATAAAGCATCAGCACTGTAGCATCAGCCAGTGCAATAGGTACAGCCTGAGGCTCAACCGTAGGGGTGGAAAGAATGGCATCAACATCGCCCTGGAGACCGGCTAATTCAGCCTAAATAAAGGATAGATCTATGGCCAGGGCTGGTCGCTCGAGGACTCGTAATTCAAAAGCATCAAGACGTTTATTAAAGGCCTAGACCTTCCGGTCCATCATGCCCTCCATCCTTCGCTCCAATCTGGCCTCAGACTCGGCTATAGACTTTTGCATCAAAGGCTGGATGTGATGGAGCAATATGGCCATCTGAGCCTCCAATTTCTGTACTCTGGCCAACGGGACAATAGTAGCTCTTAACTGTGGTATGGACCGGGATGAACTAGAAGCCATGGTAGCAGCCTGGGAAGAGGAGGCCAAGACAGTATTAGAGTGATCTAGTATAATGGGGTCACCGCCCTGTGCTCGCCCCACCATGTCTGCAAGATCTGCGCCCAAGGGAGGTACCTCAACCTGGGCCTCTCTGCGAGGTGCCGCCACATTTGCCTCATCTCGAATAAGGCCTATATCCAAAGCCCCGGTAAGGTGGATCAACCTATCACAATGCCAAATCGACACTCTAGAGTCCCTGCACAATTGGAAAATCAAACATGGAAAGGGGTACGTAGTGGAGGTCTTGAATGCCCTCTCGTGAATCTTTTCCAGCAGCATGCGGGCAAAGTCAATCTCCACTCCTGCTACTAATGCTGTAACCATGACCGCTCTGTACCAAGTGAGTTGGTTGTCAGCTTTTGTAGGCGACACCCTGTTACGCACCAACAACAACAAGAACTTGGTCGCAAAATTTAATGTCGCCTTTTGGATACCCAATCGTGGTGTGGCGACCCACTCCGCACGCTCGCCATCAACAACAATGTACTTAGCCAACCATAGTATAACAACCTCTCACTGCTCAACATTCCTCTTGAAAGCACCGCTCCGCATGATGTCCCATCTGTAATCAAACTCCGTTGTGTTTAGTGACCAAGTGTGACCTAAGGTAGGCCCATAGAGAAAGTGGCTAATGGTTACCTGTGATATGTCTACCAGACAACCTCAGACTATAGTTGATGTGAGAGGATCTTGGGCTAAGGGCTTTGATTTCTTGGACATCGACCCACGGAGAGTGGTAGCATAGGAGGCATAGAACTCCCGCACAATCTCCTCGCTATAAGTCCCTGGGTCTCAAGCCATCCAGTCACACTTGTGAAGGTTGAAAAGCCGGTGAATGTTGGGGACAATGTGCAAGCTCCTTGTGAGGACTCTGCACTCCTCTGTAACAATTCGAGCCATCTTCTCTTTATCATTAATCATCTTGGCATCCAGATAGATTTGCCATTGGCCCTCAACACACCATCTGTTTGGCTCACCGACCATTGGAGTAGGGTTATAATTCCTTGGTATGGGTACTGACTCTGAGCTAGTGGCCTCATCAGATGAGGCTGCTTGTTCATTCTAGCTGGACCCTGTGGCTAACTTGGCGTTGGACCTTGAAGCATGGGCAGACTCGGACCCTGAAGCATGGATGGACTCAGAGCCCGAAGCATGGGTAGACTCGGAGCAAGACGTAGACCCGGTAGCTGAACTAGAAGCAGCCCCAGTTGGTGACCCGATCAGTATATGCTCCTCATCAGACTAGGAGACAGTGACTACGTCGAAAATCACCTTCCGGGGGGTGCCTCTGGTGGCTCAGGGTGTAGTGGAAGAAGTCCTTGTGTTGGGAGGAATGTATGTTGGATCTTTTTTCATGTCTGTGTCCTCATCGATTAACCTGAAGCTAGGAGCAACAGATTTTGACTTGCCCTGTTTTGAGTAGGTGACTAGCTTCTTGGATGCCATCGTATGGAAGCTATATTAGTTCCAAAACTAAATCTAAACAACTAAAAAAAATCTTTAGAACTATAAACGAACAGTAACAAAGTCCCAAGAAAATTTCAGACAGAGGCTACAGTGGTCATCCACGGAGGGGACTTACGGTCCGTAGACTGATCTATGGTCCGTGGAACCCTTCCGTGGATCAGAGGACCAACAATATTGGTCGTAGATGGAAACCACGGATGTAAAAAATGGTTTGTAGATTGATCTACGGACCGTAGTCCTAATCCGTGGTTTCACACTTGGTGAAGTTTTCAAGAGCATCCACCCACGAACCCAATCTACGATCCATAGACGGTGTATTGTGGATGGGATCTGTGCCAGACTTTAGCCATTCTTAATTTTCAAGTCCACATCCTAGACCATTTTCAACAATATCCTAGTCTAACCATGCATTTCAACATTGAATCATGCTAGTTTGTCATTCTTAGGATTCCAATAATCATTTTAACAATTATTTAAGACAAACTTTGGAACCCTAAGTAGAAACTTACATGTAGACTTATAATCAAATACAACAAGGCAACACAATCACTAGCTATCGTTCCAAGGGTATTGTAACTTCCAATTTTATCATGCAATTTCATCTAACTCCTGACTTTCTATATTCTATCTATGAACCGAAATTCAAAGTGAGGGGAAAGTCTATTACCTTACAAGCAATGTGGAGTGGGGTGATTTCGTGATGACACTATGTTTTACAAGACCAAAGAATCACCTCTTCGTTACTAACCCAACACCGGACCCTTTTTGTGGAATATTAATGAGTTGTATTCGGAATGGAAAGGAATTGTGGGAATGATGGGGGAATGGAAGGGATGATTTTAAGGGGGAGTTATGGCGTGATTTAGGGGAGTTGAGGGTGTTTGAAACAGTTGGAGAGTGAATGGAGGGAAGTGGAAATGATTTGAAATTAGGGGAGTTTTAAATAAGGGGGTCCGGGCCGAGTCAGACAGATTTAGGGTTTTGGACCCACGAGACCCCGCCTACGGTCCGTGGGTCGATCTACGGTCTATAAGTTGGGACCATAGATCAATCTTACACTTGGAAAAATTTAGGAGCTTACCTGGGATCTACGGACACCATCCATGGTCCGCGGTTAGAACGACGGACCATCGATGGGGTCTGTAGACCTCTGCACCAGACCATTTTCTGTAGTTTTTTCATAGCGTACCTGCACATGTAGCAACCATTAGGCTATTCTTTTTACATTCTTTGACACTTTTTAGACATGGACCTTATGCTAATTCTAGCCAACACTAAAAAAAAATAAAACACCTATCTAAATTGATACAGAGACACAATTAAATCAAGAAAACTACTAAATGGGAAACAAAAACCTATCGTTGGCTTGATTGTAAATCTTGGGTTGCCTCCCAAGCAGCGCTTGATTTAAAGTTGCTGCACGATGCTAGTTTCTTGGTTACTCAGACTTTATCAAGATTGTAGGCCTCAATCACTTCTTGCACACTTTCAACATTTCCCAGATAGATCTTGATCCTTTCCCCGTTTACCATGAACCTTGTTCCTTCACTATTCTCAAGCTCAACCGCTCCATGGGGGAGCACTTTAGTGAGAAAAAATGGCCCATTCCATTTGGACTTGAGTTTGCCTGGAAACAAACGCAACCTAGAGTTGAATAGAAGCACAAGATCACCAGCCACAAATTCTCGCTTTTCAATTATTTGATCATGATACTGCTTCATCTTCTCTTTGTACAAGGCTGAACTTTCATAAACTTTCAGGCGAAACTCATCAAGCATATTCAAGCCATTTATTCTTTGATTCGATACGGCGCCCCAATCCAACTTTAGCTTCTTCATTGCCCACATCGCCTTATGCTCTAGCTCTACCGGTAAATGACAAGACTTCCCATATACAAGTTCGTAAGGAGACATACCTATGGGGTCTTGTATGCAGTGCGATAGGCCCATAGAGCATCATCAAGCTTCCTTGACCAATCCGTTCTATTAGTATTCCCAGTCTCGCTAAGATTTGTTTGATTTCTCTGTTGGACACTTCAACTTGCCCACTAGTCTGCGGATGGTAAGGAGTGACTACATTATGGTGGACACCATATTTCTCAAGTAGTGCCTTGTATAACTTATTACAAAAGTGAGAACCTCCGTCACTAATAATGGCCCTCGGTGTACCGAATCTGGAGAAGATGTTCTTTTTCAAGAATGCGGTGACACTTTTACCTTCATTGATGGGGAGCGCAACTGCTTCCACTCACTTCGATACATAATCAACCGCTACAAGAATATACTTCATCCCGTATGAGCTCACAAATGGACCCATAAAATCAATCCCCCATACATCAAACAACTCTATCACCAATATTAGATTCATAGGGAGCTCTTGCCTCTTTGAAATCCCTCCTTCTCTTTGGCAATGATCACAAGACTTGGCGAAATCATGAGCATCTTGGTGGATGGTAGGCCAGTAGTACCCATACTGCAAAATCTTATGCGCAGTCCGAATACCACTATGATGCCCACCAATAGGCGATGAATCACATGCTTAAGTACACTCAACATCTCAACCTCGGGCACACAGTGACGAATAATCCCATCAGCACAACTACGACAAGTCCGGGGGCACCAAATCGCTTGCCAAATAATTAGCAAAGTCTGCGAACCATGGAATCAAATCATGAGAAGCAGGCAATATCTGTTCATCTGGAAAAACATCATTAATTTCAGCCCTATCTCCAAGCTTTAGCATAGCCTCTTCCTCTAATCTGGACAAGTGATCGGCAACTTGATTTTCGGTCCCCCTTCTATCTTTTACCACAAAATCAAACTCATGCAACAACAATACCCATCTAATCAATCTTGGTTTTGCATCCTTTTTTTCCATCAAATACCTCAATGTAGAATGTTTAGTATGCACTATGACCTTAGTACCAAGCAAGTAGGATCGAAATTTCCCGAATGCAAAATCCACCGCAAGAAGTTCTTGTTCGGTCACCGTATAATTCTTCTGATCCACATTTAGAGCTTTGCTAGCATAGTAAATATGGTGACAAATTTTATCTTTCCTCTGTCCTAGTACCACACCGAGCCCCACTCCACTTGCATCACACATTACCTCAAACGGTTGTCCCCAATCAGGTGAAATAATGATAGGTGCAGTGACCAACTTCTCCTTCAACTCTCCAAATGCTCTCAGAAAAGCCTCATCAAAGTCAAACTTATACTCCTTTTCGAGCAGTTTGCACAATGGTGTGCAATTTTTGAAAAGTCTTTTATGAATCTCCTATAGAACCGAACATGCCCAAGAAAACTTCTAACACCTTTTACAGAAATAGGTGGTGGAAGCTTTTCTATTACCTTAACTTTAGCTCTACCAACCTAAATACCTTTCTCTAAATTCGATGACCCAACACTATACCTTCTTTAACCATGAAATGACACTTCTCCCAATTCAACACCAAGTTGCAGTCTTCACACCTCTTAAGCACCTCAGCCAAATGATCCAGACAACGATCAAAAGAATCACCTACAACTGAAAAATCATCCATGAACATTTCAATAGTGTCCTCCACAATATCAGAAAATATCGACATCATACATCACTGGAAAGTTGCTGGAGCATTACACAACCCAAATGACATTCGTTTGAAAGCAAAAGTCCCATTAGTGCAAGTGAAGGTGGTCTTCTCTTGGTCTTCTGGAGCTATAGAAATTTGATTATAGCCCGAATACCCACCAAGAAAACAATACGAACCATTTCCTACAAGTCTATCCAACATCTGGTCCATGAATGGCATAGGAAAGTGGTCTATTTCTGTCCACGCATTCAATTTCTGGTAATCCATACAAACTCTCCATCCAGTCACAGGCCTCATTGGAACAAGCTCATTTGATTCATTTGGAACCACAATAATTCCACCCCCTTTAGGCACACACTACACATGACACACCCAACTACTATCTGTAATGGGATAAATAACTCCCGCATCTAGCCACTTGATGATTTCCTTTTTAACTACCTCTTGCATAGGTGGATTTAATCTTCTCTAGTTCTCAATACTAAGCTTATGATCTGGCATGAGTTGGATTTTGTGAGAGCAAATACCAGAAAGAATCCCAAAAATATCTGCAATAGTCCACCGAATAGCTCGCTTGAACCTCTTTAACACAGTCACCAAGCACTCTACTTATCTCGCATTCAAATCTGCCGCAATGATGACCGGTAAAGTATTCTCTCTGCCCAAGTATACATACCTCAAATGCGGTGGTAGAGCCTTAAGTTCCACTTTCGGTGCCTCCACAATAGATGGTCTTGCGGGTGGGGACTCGCAATTTTTCATGTCTAACTCATACTTCTTTGGTTTGGACCGATATTCACACCTATCGAGTGCGACTACCAACTCCTCATACTCTTCAATACTATTACTATGGAAATTCATCATAACTGCTGCTAGTGCCTCAACACCTAGTCACTATTTAATTTGCACTTCTGTCCCACTCTCCACTCTGTAAGTTATAGCAGATACTGTTTGGAGTTCACCACTCTGCTTCATGGACCTACAAATATTGGAAGTTGCTTCTTCATTATTCAGTCTGAACTTCATCTGTCCCTTTTCCATATCAACCAACGCACGCCCTGTGGCAAGAAATGGTCTCCCAAGGATGATGGGAACCTCAAAATCAATTTCACAGTCAAGAATCACAAAATTTGCCAGAAAAATGAAAGATTCCACTTTTACTAGCACATCATGGAGTACACCAATGGGCCTTTTCACAGTCCGATCGGCCATCAGTAACCGCATTGTAGTGGGCTTTGGGTCACCTAGACCCAACTTCTTGTAAATACACTATGGCATGAGGTTGATGCTAGCACCAAGATCACACAATGCCTTAGCAAAGTGTAACAATCCGATAGTACATAGAATCGTGAAGGCACCAGGATCCTCCTTCTTTTGCACAAGAGACTTGTGGCAATAGCGCTACAATGCTGCAATCTATCTTTATCTTCAAAACTCACAGACCTCTTCTTTGTTACCATATCTTTCATAAAATTTGCATACCCATGCATTTGTTCCAAAGCTTCTATCAACGGAACAGTGATGGAAAGCTGCTTCAACATTGTAATAAACCTGCGATATTTACCATCTTTAGTCTTCTTCACTAATCTCTGTGGAAAAGGTGGTGGAGATTTAGGTATGGGGACCACTTTCTGAGATATCTCCACTTCTTTCTCTCTCGCATTCTCAGACTTTTCTCTAATCTCTATCATATCATCTTGTTTTCTAATCTCAACTGCCACCACAACCGGCATTGATGGATCAATAGTAATTGCCATGCAATGGCCGTTATTCTTTGGATTCAGGATGGTGTTGCTAGGAAGAGTACCAGGTTGACGTTGGATTCTGGATGGTGTTGCGAGGAAGAGTACCAAGTTGACGTGGGTTCACTGTAGTAGACAACTGGGTCATCTGCTACTCTAGATGCTTTATTGACACTGCATGGGCATCAACCTTTTGACCAATACCAGACAAGTCGTTTCTCATCTCCTTCACATTCTCATCAGCTGCATCAAACCTTCTCATCATCTTCTGTATCATATCTTCAACATGCGCCATACTTCCTCCAGCTTTCCTAGTACCAGATTCCCGATTTTGAGGGGGAACATAAGGTCCAACTCAATCGTTTCTGTTGCCATAGCTATTTCGATTGTAGTTATTGTCACGATTAAAGTTCCCATCCCAGACATATTGACCCTCTCGGTTGTAATTTCCATAGTTTCGACCTTGGTTTCCTTGACCTTGGTGCCAATTTTCCGTGTTGGATCCTTGGGCATTTGGTCGGAAACCTAACGTCTGATCATTCACAGCATACGCATCCTCTTCATAGTAAAACTCTTCCACTGGTGGTGGAGTTCTAGTCAAGTACTTCACAACATTTACCTTTTCCGCACCTCCGCTCACATTCTTCAATACCAAACCCAACTCGGTCCTCATCTGAGCCATCTCTCCACGAATCTTATCCGCAGACTGGTTGTTTGTAGTATGAACGACAAATGTGTTTCTCCCAGTATCCGACCTCCTAGTGCTCCATGCTTTGTTGTTGTGAGAGATCTTCTCTAGCCTTTCTGCGATCTGTGCATATGTGCACTCACCATAGGAACCTCCAGCAATAGTATCCAACACTGCTTTATTGTTATTATCCTGACCTCGATAGAAATATTCCTTTAGCGACTCATCATCAATACGGTGATCCGGAACACCTCTTATGAACGAAGAAAATTTGTCCCTTCAGCTACTTACAGAGTTTCCAAGTAATGCCACAAAATTATTGACCCTATCTTTGTGATTTAGTTTCTTGGACATTGGATAATACCTTTCTAAGAACACATCCCTCAATTGGTTCCATGTATAGACTGAGTTATAAGGAAGCTCAGTGAACCATATAGCAGCATCACCTGTCAGTGATAGAAGGAACACTCTCAATCCGATGACATCCATATCCAAGTCTGGCCGACCTACATAGGTCTTGCAGACTACCCTTATCTTAGCTATGTGAGCATGTGGGTCCTCCGATGGCAACCCTGAGAACAAGCCCCTCGCTGTAAGCATCTGCATTAACCTACTGGTTACCATAAATGTGTGCCCCGGAGGCAGAGGAGGTAAGACTAGAGGTCCATCAGAGTCAGAAATATTTGCATTTCCCCTGTAGTTGGCATGCAGTTGTGGGTCTGGTGGACCGTGCACCTTCACTGCATTTCCTAATTGATTTTCAGCTAGACCCCGGTTTTCCTCACTAGTTACTCTCGGCTGTTGTAACTCAACTGTATCATCAAGATTTACTCTGATAGGATTAACTGGAATTCCTTAATTGTTCATTTTTCACAAAGTTCTGTTCAACTGTGGATCGTAAGGAGTAAGTGGTTCACCTTGGCTCCGTGTTTTTGGCATACACTAGAGTCAGAACGTGAGAGAGACAAGAACAAAAAGAAAAAGTAAAATTAGGAAATATTTGACTAAAGTTCAATAATGTAGTTAAAATTAATATAAAAGCCAAAGTTTCCCCGGCAGTGGTGCGAAAATTTGATACGCTCAAATTACACCTTCCTAAAGAAGCATAAGCGATTGTTATCAAGTAAAGAACCCAACTTGTAGGTTGGGGTTGATCCCATGAGGAAACTGGTTTAGACTTAACTTTATCTTACATTTATATACGTTTAGTCAAACTACTTCCAGAAACAAGTAATAAAAAATGGGGGATTTGTGAAACAAATTGTAAGAATTCAGTAAGTAATCAGTAAACAAAAGTCAATTTTTGTTGTTATCAAGATGAGAAAATTAACTATGGTATACGTGTTCACAACAAGCTCATAACTCAGTAATCCTAGTAATAGCAGTCATTTCCTAGTGTATTACATGCAAACTGATAAGTTAGGTATCTCTAAATCCTTGGTCCGGCATCTAGAGAATTTCACCCCGCACCTTGGTCCAGCTACGTGTGTATAAATTACTAATCCTTACCTTTACCTCATATTAGACATCATAATCGATGTTTGGCTTAGTTATTACTTCGCACCAATCAACACTAGCCTATTGGATAGTATCACACTAAATCTATGTTGATAATTCTTTTCTTGTTGATTACCTCCCTGGTCCGGCAAGTAGCAACAAGACGAGTTCTAACACGTGCACTCGTTAAAAAGACTTTTGAACGAAAGAATTATCAATGCATGCAAAACACTATTCAAGAATTGCTTATTTACTATTCATACTTCGTTAATCGCTCATGGATCCCACAACCCTAGTTGTGGAGTTTAGTTACCCATAATCATATGAACACAATTCATTGTTTTAGTTGAAAGAATTATGAACTTACGTAGTTGAGAAATATAAACCCAGAATTTCAAAGCAAATCTTCAAAACTAACCTTTGGAAATCAAGAATTGCTCCGGTAGTTAAAATTAATTCCCTAGTCATAAAGTAAAACAAAAGTAAAAATATCCAACCCCTAAATACGAGGTTTACATGCCCTATTTATAGAAAACAAGTCCTAAATGAAAAGGGAAACAAATTAAGGAAAGCGTGTTCAGGCACGCGTCTTCATTCCACAAGACTGACTCACGGACCGTCAATGGATATACGGTCCGTAAGACCCTTCCGTCAGCCAAGACTTAGAAAATATAACAACCTTCAAAAATTTGCTTCTCTGAAGCAAACGATGGACTTGTAGGACGGACCGTAGATCCGCCAATCCCATTCGGTAGCTCCACACTTGGAATCTTCAAAAATTAGGTACTGGAACCCTCACAGTATCAATCTACAGATCAACAGTACGATCTGTATATTGATCTACGGACCGTTAATGGCCACCGTGGTTCCACACTCTGTTAAATTTCCCTGATTTGGCTTCCATGCCTTGCCTGCTGATCTACGACCATCACCTACGGAGCATCAGTAGACCTACGGTCCGTAGATCACCTCCGTAGATGCCCTTTTTGCAGTTATTTTAGCTGTCCCTTTACTTCCGCGCTTGAACGTCTGTCCTGCAAAATATGATAAAATCACATAAAAACCAATCCAAAAAGGCCCTAGACACACACAACTTGTATGTGAAATGTATTAGAAATACCATAAACTAACGGTATATCATTGATAGATGTGTTGCTACTTTCTTGAATTGCTCAAAGTTGTTTTGAGCCTTTTATGTGGAGTTGATGTTCCTCCTTGATGTGTGCTCTTATGTTGATGTTGTATGTTGTGTATTGTGAGCTACTAGTTGCATCATTGAGTCCTCGAAAGTGTTTTAAGTGTCATTTGAAGATGAATGTTCCTAAGTGGGGGATATTGTAACGATCCTCAAAATGAAGTAGGATAAAGTAGAGCCTCAGATGGGTTTTATGCATTAATAACTTGTAAAAATAATGAAGAATAGCCTTTTAAGTCAGTTTTAAAGAGTTTGGAAGTCAAATGTCAAGGGATGCCCAAGACGTTCGGAAACTAGTCTTTTACGTGTTGGTGTGTTCTAGTATGTTGTTCATGTTTTTATGAGTTGTTTGGAGTCTAAAATCAGTGGAGGTGACCCTAGTTTCTTAATAAATATTTTTAGGGTCAAAATATTTGGATACGACGCCCTGGGGGCCACCCTAAGGGTCCCCGAGGAGGACCCCAACCTTGGCCAAGCAAACTGCCAAGGTAGCTTGAAGTTGTACTTGGAGGGAGCATGTCCGCGACGCGGACTAGCTCCACCAAGGGCCAAAAGTTTGGTCCGCGTCACGAACACATCGCGGACTCTACTGTCTTGTAATTTAATTTATGAAAACTTGTGGGAACACCTCCGCGTTGCGAACTTGTTTCCCGACGAAATCTGCGACAATAAAACTCAAGTTTGACTTGTTTAAAAGGTTCAACTAAGTGAGGGGTAGTTTGGGTACTTTGGGGAATTATTATAAATGGTTATTCTATATATTTTAGGGTATTTTAAGTTGATCCATGTGATCATGGCTTGGAGAATTGGTAAGTTAACCTAACTTGTAGTCTATAGTATGAGAATTGATGTTGTGTGGTTTGATCCACTTATGGTGGAGGTGTTCACTTCTTGTCTATCTATGCATGTTGTAATCATGGCCTTGAAGACAATAGATGTGAAGTGAATTGATGATTATGATGCATATGTTTATGAAGTTGTGCTATGAAGGTAATGTGTGAAATCCTCCATGCGAGCATGATGTTTAAAGTGTGTTGATGATGAGGAGTATAATGTGAATGATAATGTTAGGGATATGGTGTGGTCTACATGATTGATTATGTTAAGTACTATTGTGGAATGACCCTTACCTATATGACCCCTATATAAATATGTGATCATATACATGTTAGGAGTACCTATTCAAGGTTGAATGTGTCCTTGTATCCTATGATGATGCGTGGGTGTGTGGTCTAGAATCCTTAAAGGCTTAATATGTGAGTTGCTTATGATTTGGGGACATTGTGAATGTGTTGTGATCCCTTGAGAGGAAGTGCACTCAATGTCAATGTTGTTGCTATTATGTCACTATGAGGACCAAAATGCACACACACACTCTACATGTATAGCTATGAATTTGATGTGTTATGGTGTCTATTGAAAGGTGAACTCTTATATGCACCCTTACATCTTATTATGCATGCAAAGTGTATGATTAGCAAGGTATGAATATGTGTTGTATAAAGGTGTTTATGTGAAAGTCTTTCTTACCTATGTACGTACACTCACATGAATGAATGAATAAGGTTATGATAATCTAGTGAAAGTGAGTCTCTTGAAAGGTTTCCTCAATTTTACTCTAAACTAGACTATGTTATGAATATGGTATAACTATGTGAAAGGTCATTCTCACCTAATGTAGGTTCTATGATGAAAGGTCATTCTCATTTTAGAAACCTTCGAGCTATATGATATGAGGGATTAAGTCCCTAAAGCCTACTTTATGAACTAATGTTAAATAAAGGCTTAAAGATGTTTAAAAAGGGAGTTGGAGCTTAGCACCGAGTGAACATGAAAAATGAAAGTGGGGGTTTCACATTTAGCAAGTCCGGCTTCCCACAAGAGAACCTTCACGTTTAGCAAGTCTGGGTTTCCAACATAGATGTTGTCTCATGAAATGGAAACCTCCACGCTTAGTAAGTGAAGGTTTTCTAGTAGAAATCTCCTTGTTCCATAACTACGTGCCCCCGTAGGTATTAGCTTAGTGGATCCACTAGATAGCTATTGTGTATGTAGGTCCTACTTTGGCAAGTAATACCCTCTCTTTTCGGTGTGGGAGTACAACACCGGATTCCATGTAGCTCACATAGTCTATGTCGATTATGACAATGTCTCCCGAAAGTTAAGAAATGAACTAAGATAAGAATATGAACTCTAGTCATGATTTCTTGAAGAGTTACTTAGTGTAGGTAGGATTATGGACCCAACTTATGCATTGCACAAGTGGACTCTAATGGAGGTTATGATTAGGCTCTTTATGTAATAAAGACTATGGTCTATGTATGTTAATATGAAAGCATGTTAAGGTTGACTTTACTTATGTCAAGACATGAAGTATGATTATGCATCTGAATTACACTTATGACTTCTTAATGGATTTGCTTAGTATATGTGGGGGTATAGGGTTGTGAGGGTGGTTTACCTATGATGTGAACTAAATTGGTTATGACTAATGATGTAGTAAATTAATGAGTCCTTATATGATGTTATGAAGTATGTTGGTCTTCTGTCTAATGTTAAATGAAGGTGTTATGACTTGTTGAATATGATATGCCTAGTCTATGGTGGCTTCCTAGGAACACTTGGTGTGAGTAGTATTACGGGATGCTACTTGAATATTGCACTAGTGTGACTTGGGGGTTGTCTTAGGTGATGGTTCCTATGTGAAGACTATGTCTTATGGTGTGCTTATGACTCTATGAATATATGTGGTTGGATTAATGAAGGCAATATGTAAGTTCACCCTTGGTAACCTTAAGGTGATACATTGCACCTAGTATTCCCTAAGGGTTGCTTGAGGAATGGAGTTAAGATGAAGAGGAAGGTAATGTATTGTATGCATTGAATGTGCCTAAAATGTTATAAGTGGCTCTATGTGGAATTATGAATGGGTTTCATGTGTCTGATGATGTATGTGGTTTATATTGTGCCTAATGTTCTAAATGTTCTTGAAGTTTCTCTAAAAAGACATGATGCATGGTTTCCAAATAAATGTCCTTTTAACAGTATGTTTTGCATGGTTATCATACTTAGTGCATTTTTGTACTAACACCATTCTTCTTCATCTTTTTACACCAAGTGTAGGTGATGGTGACTAAAGGGTCTTTCCTAGAAGTGATGTGTTTGGCTTACTATTCCCAAGTTCGGATGTGTCCTTAAAGATTCAAGGACCTTTATGTTAAAGAGTTTCCTTAAGTTCTATGTACTAGATAGTAGTTTCTTTTGTATTGTAAGGGATGTGTCCCTCTTGTGTTGTAGTCATGTTTTAAGATGGCTACCTTGAGACGTAGTACTCCAATTTTTGTATTAAAGGTTTAATGAGGTGACTTTTATGTCTTGTGTTATTTTATGAACTTGAACTTGAACATGTTGCTCTGCATCCTCTTGTGGTTCTTTGGCAAGGTTTTGTAGAATAGGCAATTCTTGTTCCTCTATACCCTGTCTCTCTTCCTGCATTCGAGGGTCCTCATCCTCCATCACATTCCCTTTTGCCCATCTTTCCATTACGGATAACTACATCCAGCTCTCTTTCATTATCTTCCATCAGTGTCCTGGATGTTAATTGAGCAGATAATAGACTCAATTGACCTTCTAGCGTTTTGATGGCATCAACATGAGAATTCACTTTACCATTTAATGATGAAAAGTCATCTCTCATCCGTTTTAACAAATCATCAGAGCCCTCAACTTTATCAATTATGCGTGACAATAGATCATTTACCCTAGGACTATTTGCACTCCCTTTTGATTTCAGGCTTTCACTTAATTGAGTATGGTCTTCCTCATGGTCATCCTGCTCAACCCAATCGTGGCAATATATCCTTGGTTCTTCACTCCTATAATGGTTCCAACCTTGATTTCCGCCCCGCTATTGATAGCGTGGGTGGAAACCCTCTTCACATCTTGTGGATCCGACCTTGATTGTCCCTCGGTCTTATGTAACCGGATGTAGAACCCCCCTCAACTCTTTTGGAGTTCCGACCTTGATTCTCCCCCGGTCTTAAGTAACCAAAAGAAGAACCCTCCTCACCTCGAAATACTCCATATGTACCCCTTCATGTGCTCTTGTATCACTTCCATTTGAGACAACATCTTTTTTGATGTTTTCGTCCCTCTCCCTTTCTTTATCGAGTTGTTCTTGCGTTAATCTGAAGCACAGTGGGGAAACTTGGTCATTTTTGTGTACCATGCTTGATTTACTCTAGTCATGCCATCTAGGAGGAATGAGACTACTTCAAATGATTGTAACATTATTCCTCATTGCACCAGCTGATCAGCAATCCCTTTATTAACAGAATTCAGACTACGATAAAAGTATTGGAGCAATAACTCACTCGGCAGTCCATGCGTTTGACATTTTCGCAAAAATCTCTTAAATCTTGTCCATGATTCGTGAATTGGTTCACCCTCCTTTTGATTAAAATTTTGAATGTCGGCTCTCAGTGTCATCATCTTTGATGGAGGGAAGAATCTTGCATGAAAAGCCGTAACCAACTCCTCCCATGACTTGATGGAGTTCTTTGGAAGCTCGACCAACCACTTAGTGGCTCCCTCGGTTAATGATAATGGAAATAGGCAAAACTGTATGAAATCTTGAGATAGATTCTTGAATGACAGAGGGGTGCACACTTCTATGAAGCTTCGTATATGTTCATATGAATCTTCATAATCTAACCGTCCATATAAACCTCTTGAATGTATGAGATTGAGTGTTGTGCTAGTAACTTCAAATGTTGCACTTCCGTCTGCTTGTGACATGCAAATTGCACCCATCTCTACCACTTGGGCAGGGTTATACACACTATTAATATCATCAATATCGTCTCGATGAAAAAGCATAACCCATTGGATGTCCTGCTTGGCAGTTATTTTCGCCGTTCACACTCATATGTCTGTTGGAACACACAAACACTCAAAACAAAACTGAAAATTCGGTAAGTAGACTACAACTAATAAGAACAAAAATTCTACTAATCTAAGAATTCTCAAATTACACCACTCTTGGGCAGTGGCACAATTTTGATGTTTGCGTAATCAAGACAATTTCCGATGCAAGTGTTTACGATCGTACAATTGTTTAGTAACCCAATCAAAGGTTGGGATCGTTCCCAAGAGAGTGGTTTTGAGATTTAATAGAAAAATAAAGTTTAGTTCTAACTAGTCGTAGCTAAAGACATTAATGATTAAAACCATTGTAAATTAAAGGGGGACACAAGAGTGTCAATTAACAATGGGGGGTTTTGTCAGTAGTAACTAAAAACAACAAAATAAAAAAGGATTTCTAAGCAATAAGAGGGGATCCTTGGGATGTGACAGGAATATGGGTTAAGCTAGATTATTGGGTACATGCTTTCAATAGAAGATTCATAGAATAATTATGACTAGGCTAGACTTTAAGGGGGATAAGCTCTCTCTTGAGCAACTTACCCCATTTCAAGTGGGTTCCTCTCGGACACCCACTTGCCGCATGAAGAACAATCTCCGCCTTAACCCACTCACTCTCTTGAGCTGAGTGTGTGGACTTGGAACTAGGGTTCACTCTCTTGAGCTGAACCTCATGTCGACCCACTCACACTGGCCATCAATTTTGTGGTCTTAGTTTTACAACCTCTTTCTTGAGCAAGCCAAAAACACATATATGATATTATAGTTGCAACTGCAACCTCATTAAATTTATCCACAACCACTAAATGAAATCACAATTAAACTACGATTAAACTATCAGCAAGCAAGACCCAACAATTATCTTAACCCATATTTGCTAATTCACACCCAAAATATTGCGGTTTTTAGCCACACATGCATAAGAGATAGAAATTTATACCAAATTGAGATTACATTCAACTGGGTATGAAGATTTAAGTCTTGATACTGGCCAAAATTAAAGAATCCAAGAGACCCAAATCCAAATCTTAAAGATGAAACCCTTTCGATCTTCATGTTTTCAAAACCCTCTCAAGCTAGAGAAAAAAATATCAAAGAGTACTATTCTATATGAAAATTATAATAATTGTTCCACACTTAAAACTACAACTCTAACTAGTATTTATAGTTTTCACAGATTTGTGTTGTATTGGATCCTTCGGCGTCGTTAGTCGGAATCACTGATCAACTCGACGATTCGCCCTGTGGTGTAGTTCGTCACCGTCTTGCACCAACCCTCAACATTGTCGTGCTCTGGGTCATTGGGTGACATGGTACTGCTTCACAAAACTTCTCAGCGATTCGCTGACTGCTCCCTTTTTCCGCCGACTTGATCCTTTCCTTCAGGGCTCAGCACAGTGGAACAAAAGGTGAAGTAGGACCCTTCGGCGACTTGCCAAGTAGACTCGGGGATCCTTAAGACTTTTTTTCTTCGTTCTTTTCAGCCTGTTCATTCCTTTTTGTGACGTAGTGTCCATGCTTTCCTTCAAATTTCAATTACCTGAAACTCAAAGGTTTTCATTAAATATTAAGATAAAATAAGCATTTGAGGACACAATTTCTATTAAACTATAGCCCTAAATGAGTCCAATTTTTGGACTCATCAGTCTTGCGTGATAGATTTCAAGGGAAGTTAGGATGATCGTTTGCCCATGATAGAATTTGCTTATAACAGAAGCTACCATTCGAGTATTGGTATGGCTCCTTTTGAGGCTCTTTATGGTAGGAGGTTTATATCCCATATCGGATGGGTTGAGGTGGGTGAGGTTGCCTTGATAGGGCCTAAGTTAATTCATAAAGCTATTGAAAAGGTTCGACTCATTAGAGAGAGGTTGAGAACGGCCCAAAGTCAACAAAAGTTTTATGCCGATGTTATAAGGAGAGACATTGATTTTGATGTGCATGATTGGGTTTACTTGAAAATCTAACCCATGAAGGCTGTGACGAGGTTTGGTAAGAAAGGGAAGTTTGGTCCCCATTTTGTAGGCCCATAACAATTTTTGAGACGTGTTGGTAAGGTTGCATATGAGCTTGATTTGCCAAATGAGTTGGCATCGGTGCATCCGATTTTCCATCTCTCTATGTTGCAAAAGTGTGTTGGAGATCCTTCATCCATAATTCCCCTTGAATGGTTGGAAGTGAAAAAGAACCTTTCTTATGAAAAAGTTCCGGATGAAATTCTAGACCGGCAAGTTAAGAGATTGAGGAAGAAAGAGGTAACTTCCGTTAATGTGTTATGAAGAAACAATCTAGTTGAGGGTGCTACTTGAGAGGTGGAAGCCGATATGATGTCCCGGTATCCTCATCTTTTTCCTCTTATTCTAGCTTGAGGTAATGAGTTCCTCTTGTTTTGCTTATGCTTGAAGTCATGTGTGTTTTATGTGTTTTGATTATTTCCTTTAAATTGCATGTTCATGAAAAAGCTTATGTTTTGAAAGAAATACCTTTTATGATATTTGTTCCTCATGTTGCTTAGTATTGAGTATGAATTCCTTATAGAGCTCATGAGATGAGTTGTACAAAATTCATTGATTCTGAGTGGAGATCCCCTCCTTGAATTTGTGCTTTTTGAGATTGAATTGAATAAAGGCTCCATGAGATTGTGTTGAGCATAGTTTTGAGGTAGAGATGATAGTTCCTCCTTGAACATGAGAAATGTTAAGCTTTCATGCATACTGGGTTGTTAGATGTAGTTCCTACTCCATAATGGTGCATTGAGTATGTTGAGATAGGAGTTTATGTTTCCTCAGTTGTGTGCATTTAGATGAGTTGCATGCATGATGGGCTTCTATTCTTGAGTCTTTTCATTTAGAAATGTGCTTAGAACCTCATTCGAGGATGAATGATCCCAAGGGGAGATAATGTAACACACCATACCCGAAAAAGGAAGGCTTTATTAAATTTCAGGACTTTAAAGTGTCACCCACGTGGGCAAACCACGGACCGTAGTTGGACCCACACCATGTGGGTGAGCCCCGTAGGTGGACACCCTGGACAATGTTTTAAGCAGTGAACCATGGCCGGGACGCACGCCCCGTGGATGGGTCCATGGTCCATGGTCCATCTTGCCATGAACCACACCTGACGAGGATGGGCAGTGGGTCCATCCATGGTCCATGGGTCATGGTCACGTGGGTCAAGTCAAGGAAATTAATTTAGGGTCTTTTCCGATTTTAATTAAATCAAAGTGGTGTCATTTTGCCTAATTTTAAAACACCTCAAAAACCCCCAATTAAGTCATTCTCTCAAAATCCCAAAACAATTCCCAAAACTCATCTCAATATTCTCTCTCTAGAAGTTGGAAGAAGAAGAAGGATATTGAAGCTAGGTAGAGATAAAGTCTCCAATTTTCACACTTTTGTGGGCTATTTGACTAAAGTATGATGGCTTTTTCATCCATGGGATCCTTCCTCCCATGGAGTCCCCTAGAATTCCACAATTTGATGAAGAATTTCTCCAATTCTAGTTAGGGTTTCTTCCATTGTTATGGGTTATGATGAATGTTGATACAATTGAGTGGATTATGATTGTTTATGATTGAATTGATAGAATTACCTGTATTTAGGATCAAATTACATGTACCCATGCCTATGATATGATTTTAGGGCTTAATTGATATAGTGGGTTTGATGCCATGTAAGGGAAACTCTATAGGTTAGATATCTCCTTATAGGATTGATGAATTATGAATATAATTACTCTAGATTAAAGCATATATATTGTTAATAGGTTGATAATTGCTTGAGAGTAAAGCATAGATGATGATCATGAGATGTAGTTATTTGAGAGTAAAGCCTAGACTATGCGTTGTTGATTGTAAATGCTATGATGTGTAAGAGATACTTCCTATAATGAATAGATAGGCATGATTGTATGAATGTGAAAGGTTTTCTCATATGAATGATTCTAGGTTGAAAGAATTGCTCACCTAAAATGAATCTAGAAAAAAGGCTTAATGAATGCTGAGGCTAAAGGCTATTACCCTTAACTTCCATATGAAAGGATATGAGGCAATTCCCCTACTCATTAAACTTGAACAAGAGGTGAGTCCCTTCGTTCATACTATAATGAATGGATATGGAGGCGAGTACCCATGCTCCTTATGAAATGATATGGAGGTGAGTACCCGCATCATATGATGAAGTTTTGGAGGTGAGTAACCGCAATCTAAAAGTAAGTAAGGCAAGAGGTGAATACCCCTTAGCCTTTATGAACTAGACATAGAGGCAAATCCCCATGTCTTCAAAAGTAAATATGATTAATGTGAATATGTATAATGATGTTTTGCTTGGAGTGTTGCTAGATATGCCTTCCATGATGTAAGCTTTACTATAGGTAGATGACCTAAGTCTTTGATAACGATAAGTTAGGTTACTTAACGAAGTATTCCTCTATCATTATGATGATTTACATGTATTGATTATGCTTATGCTTATGTCTTATGTTGACTAATGCTTATGTTTATGTTGTTTATGCTAGCCATCATATTTAGTACTTGACTGTACTAACACATACTCTTGTCTACATTCTTATCAAATGTAGGGTCCGGCGTTCCCCATTCACACACTTGTGGCTAGGTACCTAGAGGATAGTGGAGTGAAGATTTAGTGAGTCTTGATTGTATTCGAGGATTGGATCACCCTATCTCATTTATGCCTTTCTTTAATGTTTGAGACTATTGTATGGGTTGTGTTCTAATATTTCTATTCTCTTCTGTTTAGATGGTTTAAGACAATGACAAGATAGACTTACGATTGCTTTTATAAAATACTTTGATTATATTTAAAAGTTTTAAATTCCTGCATCTTTTCTATTACTTTATATTATGATATGCTTAGTGGCTTGTATGAGGCCTCTCGAGGTCTTATATGCCTTGTTACATCTAAGGGGTATTCAAGGGTCGTGAGAATTTGAAACTCTAAGTCCATTCTCCTTATATATGCATTGAACTTCTGACGACTCAGTATTGTCTTTAATCTATCACTGATGAGTTGAACTTTCTCCATAGCATCATGAACCGAATCTAGCCCAATCAAGGCAGATTCACGTACTTCAAACCAACCAATTATGGGACCTGCATCTACGCCCATATAGTGCCTAATATAGGGCCATTTGAATACAAGACTAGAAGCTATTATTATTGGTGAACTCTATGAGAGGTAGGTGATCATCCAAACTGTCCATGAAATGGATCACACAAGTTCTCAACCTATCCTCTAAGGTCTGAATGGTACGTTTTGCTTGACCATCTTTCTATTGATTAAATGTTTCACTGAGATTTACCTGAGTACCAAGACCTTTTTGAAATGATTTCCAGAAATGAAAGGTTAAATTGAGGACATATATCTGAGATGATAGACAAGGGAACCCCATGCAACCTGAATATCTCATGGATGTATAGTTTGGCGTAGTTCTCTGCTGAATCTGTAGTCTTGATAGCCAAAAAGTGAGCAGACTTAGTAACTCTTTCAACTATCACCCAAATGGAGTCATGTTGTCTACGAGTATGAGGTAAAACCGTAATGAAGTCCATGTTTATCACTTCCCACTTGCATGTAGGAATGTTAATCTCCTGAGTCATACCTCCTAGTTTTTGAAGTTCTACATTAACTTGTTGACAGTTAGAACACTTTGCCACAAAATCTTTTATGTCCCTCTTCATGTCATTCCACCAAATGACTTTTCATAGATCATGGTACATCTTAGTGGCACGTAAATAAATGCAATACCTCAAGCTCTGAGCTTCTGCAAGGATCTACTGCCTCAATTCACCCACATTATGATCACAAAAGCGACCGTGGTAACGAAGCACACAGTATTCTCCTTGGGAGAAAACCTCAACTTTCTTCTGATGAACTACACCTTTCAACTGAAGTAATATAGGATCACTATCCTTTTTTCCTTAACCTCCGATACCAATGAATATTCTTATCCATTCTGAACTATCACCCCACTATTTGATGTATCCATCAGGTAAACTCCTAAGCCAACAAGCCGATGAACATCTTCAGCTAGCTCTTTTCTTTCTTCCTCAACATGTGCTACACTACCCATAGACAACCTGTTGAGGGCATCTGCCACTACATTGTCCTTACAAGGATGGTAAAGCACATTCATGTAATAGTCCTTGAGGAATTCAAGTCATTTCCTATGAGGGAGATTCAACTCTTTCTAGGTGAACACATATTGGAGGCTCTTATGGTCTCTGAACACATCAACATGAACACAATACAAGTACTGTCTCAAAATATTTAGGGCAAATACTACGACTACAAGGTTATGGTCATGAGTCGAGCAGTTCTTCTTTTGAACCTTAAGTTGTCTAGAAGCATAAGCTATGACCTTACCTCGCTGCATCAACATAAAACCTAGGTCGACCCTGGATGCATCACAATAAATTACATACCCGTCTGAACTATCTGGCGGAGTCAAGATCGGAGTTATAGTCAACCTAGTCTTTAGTTCTGATAAACTTTTTTCACACTTATCTGACCACTGAAATTTGATCTTCTTTGTAGTCAACTTGGTCAATGGGGGAAGCTATGGATGAAAATCCTTCAACAAATCTCCTATAATAACCTACCAAACTCAAGAAACTTCAGATATCTGTTGGAGAGGTGGGTCTGATCCAATGTTTCACTCCCTCAAATTTCTGAGAATCCACTCAACTTCCTTTGCTAGATACCATATGACCAAGGAAAGCGACCAACTGTAACTAAAATTCACATTTGATGAACTTAGTGAATAATTGGTAATCTTTGAGAGTTTGCAGAATAGTTCTCAGATGAGTCGTACGCTCCTCCTTAATCTGAGAATAAATGAGGATATCATCGTTAAAGATGATAACGAACAAGTCCAAATACTGTTTGAACACCCTATTCATTAAGTCCATGAATGTTGTAGGAACATTTGTTAGTCAAAAGACATAACTACAAATTCATAATGACCATACCGAGTCCTGAAGGCTTTCTTCGGAATGTCACTATCTCTGATTATAAGCTGATGATAACTAGATCTAAGGTCTATCTTAGAAAAGCAACTAGCACCCTGATGTTTGTCCAAGTAGTCATCAATCCCGGGGTTGGGATACTTATTCTTGATGGTCACTTTGTTCAACTGACGACAGTCAATGCATATTCTGAGAGAAACATCTTTTTTTTTCGCGAACAACAGTGGAGCACCCCATGGTGAGATACTAGGTCTGATTAAGCCCTTATCTGGAAGGTCTTTCAACTTCCCTTTCAATTCCTTCAGTTCGACTGGAACCATTCTATAAGGAGGAATATAAATGGGTTAGGTATCTATAAGGAGATTTATTCCGAAGTCGATTTCCATTTCAGGAGGAACTCCAGGAAGATCTTCTAAAAATCCTTCTTGAAACTCATTCACCACTAGGACTGACTCAAGTGTTGGGGTTTCGGAGTTTGAATGCTTAACCCAAACAAGATAATAGATATACCCTTTGGAAATCATTATTTTGGCCTTACAGTAAGACATAATTTGACCCATAGGTAGTGATCTACTACCCTTCCATTCTAAGACTAGCGCATTTGGAAACTAAAACTGAACGATTCTAGTTCTACGATCGAATGAGGCATAACAAGAATGTAACCAATCCATGCCTAGAATGATATCAAAATCTACCGTTTCTAACTCTACAAGATCTGTTGAGGTGACTTTTTGAGAGACTCTGACAGGGCAAATTCTTGTATACCCGCCAGTAATAACTGGATCACCTACTGGAGAGACTGAGAAGGGTTCGGAAAGAGTTTCTGGACATGCACTAATGCCACAAGATTCCTTCCACTGCTGGTACCAAGTGTAGGCCACTCCTTTCAACTAATAGGCGGCCAAATCTACACTCTCAACTTGAATGTCGCCCATAATGTTTGTTACCTTTTAGATGTCATTGACAAACTCTTGTGGATCTAATTTTGAATTAGACCTATGAAATCTTTTCGGGTTTATCCGAGTAAAGTCTTGGATTCTTACTGTAGCAGTGTTAGTCTCAGGCGGAGCTGGGAATAGACCTTACTAATTGACCTGGGTAGTCATGGCCTGAGTAAGTACTTGGTAAGCAGCCATGAACTTGACATGCATGACTTGCTCCTTCAATGGGTCTGCTAGAGGTGCTGGCCGATTCCTTGCGTTAGCTCTTCTGGGAGGCATTTTCTGAAATGCAAAGCACAAGAATTAGAAGGTGATTGAATAGAGTTAATACACACACATGATAAAAATAGCAAGGAAAATGAATTTTCTCTTAAAACACTTTGTAGCCTACCCCTCATAGATGTGGTGCACTTGACACCCATGAAAGAGACTCTTCTTAGTACGACTTTTAGACATCCTATGACTCTTGAACCTAATGCACTCATACCAAGTTTTTCCACCCCGAGGCTATCCCATTGACATAACGCAGGACCTAGGATCACGAGTGACCCCAAGCTAACCCTGTGTCTGACATATCATAAGCATGTTCAAAGATAACCAAATAAACATGAACTATGCGGAAGCTAAAACAATGGCTATTTGAAATGGGGAGCAACCCAACTAATCTGAATATATAACATATTAAGAGTTTAGTGATAACTGAAAGATAATAAACTCAACAATCCAAGTTGATTCTACTACAATGTTGAAAAGCCTCTAATTGAGTTGAGTTGCTGGAAGATGCTCCCCAACTATCTCTAACAAAACTCAAAACTGAATAAAAAGACTGAAATGAAGCATGTATATTGTCCTCGGAATATGAGGATTCACCACTGAAGCTACTGAATGCTTACCAAGAATCGATCTAAGCGCGGTCTGAATGCTGAGCACCTAAACCTTTATCATGAAAGGATGTAGTGCAGAGTATGAGTCAGTACTTGGAATGTACTGAGCATGCAGGATATATATACTAAGCTTAATAAATATATGTAAAAGTTGAACAAAATATAACTCAGAAATACTGTAAATTAAATAAGAATTTAAGTACTGAAAAGATAACCAGGATCTAAACTTAATGCAATGACAAGGTAATAATGAACATGACATGCTAAACTGAATACTAAATTATATACGGAAAACCTCGTCAAATGCACTAAGAGTCTGACTGTGGGAGCTACTATTAATCGACATAAAGCACATGAGCTAAAAATGGAGTCCGATGTATACGCCCCATCGAGAGGACCCAATATACCTTGACAGAAGTATAAAGGCATGACTGACGTGATCACTAAATCCGATGCTCAACAGAGGGGACTTATACTCCTACGGAGGTACGTAGTTCAGGGACTATGAGGGTACGCTGAACCCTAGTACAACTCGGTGCTAAGTCTACTCCCAACTAAATATATGTATGGCACAAATGTAAGAAAAACATTGAATAGCTCAAAATACTGACACTCCACCCATAGGCTTGCCCTTATTTTTCGATCAACATTTGCTTTAGCTCACTCAAGATCACAAAGGTCTTTTTAAGGCTTGTAATGGGGTTGAGTGTAAATGTATGATCTTTTAGGCTTAATGACTTCTACCTTCATGAAAATGGTCGGAAAATCACTTTTTCTCCTTCTCTTTCACATTCAACTATGTTCATAATTCACCCTATTAGTCAACTAAACATGAATCACCGAATACCCCCATTTCTTTTACTATTTTCACACACTTTGGTTCACAACTTCTTTTCTCTTTTTTTCAGTCTTTTTCTCTTCTTTCTTCTCTCTTTTTTTACATGGAGGGGTTCCATCTTTTTCAAAACAAGCCATCAAAGGGGAAATTTTTTTCACATTTCTTGACTTCCCTTATTTTTCACCACACCCCGAACTTCTGATTTTGGCCTTCAATGGCTATTCAAAAGAACCAATACTTCATGAAGGTTATGGGTAATGGAATAAAAAGGTCAAAGTTGTTCAAGTTTATTCCAAAGAAAAGGATAGGCTAAAAAGGTGCCAAACAAGGTTCACACTTCTTAAAAGGTTAGTAACCACAAAAGGTATAATGTTATATTGGTTCACTCTTCAAAACATTTGCCTAAGGTCATTTCAATTTCTTGTCTTACGAAATCAATCGGACTAACAGGAAAAATTCTAGGTGTCATCAAGAACAATGTTCAAGTCAACCTCACAACACAAGGCATTGATAAAATTATCAAACAAGACTCCAAACTTTCTAGCTAGAGTTTAATGTTTACCACAAGAGACTTAATCGACAATCTACTAGTCATAATGATATGCTAAAAGTTCTCATATTATATATGTAACATAGTTTGCCTCATTGTAGCCCCACATTAATTTTGTTCAATCAAGAGCATTATTCAAGTCATCGGTATTGACAATAACCAACACTCAAATTTGCACAAGAACAACCACAATCACACACAAAAGAGGTCGCAAAAATTTTAAACTTGGTCCAAAACCATTTCAACACCATATTCATATTAAAACAATGGGCCAAAATTTATCAACAACCAAAATATACAAACCAATAAGCGTCAATATTCACAAAAAACACAATCAAAATCAAACTAATATTCACAAAACAACCCAAAAGTGGTAGGTATGGGAATACCTTAGCCCACCAACAAAATACGCATTTGTCCTCAAATGAAACTAAAACAAAAAAAGTCTGAAGAGAAGAACAGAAAAGGAGGCAAAGAAAAAATCATTTTTCCACGCTAGGACTGGGGTTAAGTTTGCATGTCGGCAACTCCCTCTATCTAGGAATCAGTGCCCGATGTCTCATAATCCTTGGCTCTAGTGGAGCCTACCATAGATATGTCTTGAAGTGATGCCTACCTAGCAGTCTCAAACATGGCACCCTCCAAGTTAGCTAAATCATCATAGATTGTCTCCTCATGAAAACCAAGCTGCTCTGCATCTGTCTCAGCCTCGAACTCAGCAACAACATCATCAACACTTGTCTCATCTCTGGTAGTAGTCGGAGGCACCACAAAACAAGATCGAATATCTACACTCGGCATGTCGGGAATCTCCACTGCCCCAAACATCATCGACATGTGAGTGGACTTCAGCCATCCATATCTTTACGCAGCCACATAATAACAGCTTTCAAGGCCGTCACAACAACTTTAGCTCCCTGCCCCTTCTCACACTCATCCACTATGATAGTGAGGGTATCCAAGGCAAACTTGTGGATCTCAATCTGAACACAATACTATAGGGGCTAAGGCAACAATAATAGTCCGCTCTATTATCCCAGGCATAACATCCCCTACCAGGGAGGTACGCACATCAGTAGATTGGGCCAAATGCCCCATCTAGTGAAGCATAGCCTGTGTGTTAGAGGGTCGGAAGGTAGAAGCAGCAGCAGTAGATTGACCCTAGGCAACAAATGTACTAGGGGTCTTAGAAGCAAAAGGTCTAGAAGTACCTGAAGGCCCACTAGCCTGAGGGGGTATCATTGCCTCTCTCGGCAACATGTCAATGTCAACCTCCGCGGATGTATCCACCGGTGCTGCCCTCCTAGTGTCAGCCTCATCCCATAAATACTCGGTCTTAATATGTCGAATGTCATTAGAGGAGGTGGGTGTCACCTTCACATCTTTTTTCTCATCTCCAGGAGCACGGGCCCGTCTACACAACTCGATGATCAGCACCGAGAATAAGAGCAAGGTCTCTCTTTACTTGGCCCTCATGACCATCTCCTGCTTGATCAACAACCCTAAATTCAGCTCATCACGGCCAATGATTGACCCTAGGCAGGCTGCCTTTGGGTGTCTGAGGATGGACTCATTCTAGGACGGCATAATGGTGCTACTGATGAACCTAAACCAGTATCTGGCATCAACATTAGGTTCTTTTTCTTTGTTGGTGCACCTACCTCTATCCACCATGGGGTAGCTTAAGATATAAGGGGTGCCAGCCAACCCTTATGGTCTCCGAAGGTCTTCTTCTGGACCAAGTTGATGTAATCATGCATAATATCCAAGGAGCATTCTAGTACAACATTGATATTTGAGGAGCGACATTTAAATTTCTTTCCACGAACCATCACGAAGTCTATCAGTTTGAAGGCACTGGCCTTCTTCTTCCCCTTTGACACTAGCTCACCATAGGCTTAATGAAACTCATGAGTCCAATTGCGAATGTAGGAACCCCAATATTTTCTAAGTATCTCAAAATATGGAACTTGATAGTGTTCCACACCTCATGGTATCTTTCCACCACAATGTCAGTGACAATTTCTTCTCCTCTAAAATAGTCCTCAAATCCTCAGTCTTTAGTCGATTGTGTGACCAGGGAGGAGACCCTATGCTAGTGGTGCCAAGACCATTGTCTGTGCTGGGGTAGCAGCTAGAGGAGTTGTAGGAGAAGGCACTGGGATCCTAGACAGATCATTCATCACTTTGGACTGTAAGCCCGCTCTGTTGGCATGTAGAAACTAATCATCCTCAGGTTCTGAGATAGAAGCCTAAGAGTCACTCTATGACTAATCCTCACTACCTGAGATGGTGAGGTGGGTGGCGTAAACCCCCTCTCTGTCAGAGCTCTCCTCCGCAAGTGTAAAATCAATGGGCGCCTTGCCCTTGCCTTTACCTCCCTTTGGAGGTAGTTTTGTCGCCTTTTCTCGAAAAGCAGTTGCTTCTTCAATAATAGTGATCCCACGTGCCCATGTCTCTACTAGCTACATTGGGTCTAGCTATGCCTATAAAATCATGTGCAAAGTGTTAGAAAAATCCTAGAAAAAATTGTTGCAGGAAGACTCGCCGAACCGATCAGTGAGTCACCCAACCATTTTTCGGGCCTAGTCGGGATCACCAAAAGGTACAGTGCAAAAAGACTCAAAATTGAAAGTTGTTCAGTAATGTCTAGGGCCTTTCGATGGATAGACAACACCATTCGACGAATTAGAGATGGTTCTCCAAATGTTACAGAATAATTTAAAGAAATAGGGGCGCGCGCATAAGGGTGATCAAGAAGCACTTTCGGCGAGTCGCTGAGTGAACTCAAAGAGCTCAGGCGTATCGTCAAAAGTTATAGAACATAAACTCTCAATCTAGCAAAATAAAGGGAGATCCAGGAGACGTTTGGCGAACCGTCGAACCCTTCGGCGAGCTCAACCCAGCTCGCTAAATGGCCCAATGTGGCAATTTTTCACCCTGCACTTCAAAATCAAGCTCGCGGCCCACGAAATCAAAATCAAACACTTGCATTATGAAATTACAACAAGACCCATACTGTTAATGCCCTTGGGGTACTCAGACTTCCTCCGGCTTGGCCAAAATTGGTCAATTGACATCTTTTGCCCTTAAGAATGACGTCAACCGCTTTATCATTCGGCAAAATTCAAAAATTAGCACAACTCGGGGCTACTCAGACTTCACCCCGCTAGACCCATAACAAATACAACACAACCCCACAATTTAAACTCAATTTTAACAAGCAATGTGATGGGAATCAATGATTTAATGCAAATTACTTACGATTTTAATTAAGAACGGGCAAACCAATTACAATATGATAATCAAAATGACATTACCCACATATATCAACAACAAAGTATCAGAAGCATTTGATTTCAACCAACAATTATGTTCGGGGTTTGAAAAAACCAACCTTTATTGTAAAGAGATTTGTAAAGCTAGGAGGCAAAGTAGTTCCAAAATATGTCCTTAGCAAAGATCCCAAACACAACAAGAGTAAAAATACGAGAGTACCAACAATTTAATATTGGATTAATAGTATAGGAGTTGAAAAGATGAGATAGTAAATGATTTTTGAATTTAAAATCGTTTGGCCTTTTAAAAACTTTTAAGTTCGCATGTCAGCCGGCGAATTAAGTCGCGTCCGCCGACCCACTTTGTGATGCGCCGAGTGGTATTTTGGCTCACCGAGTTTTACAGAACTCAGTTTGAAGATTCACCAACTGAGCTTCTGGCTCACCGAGTTTTATAGAATCCCCCATCAACGTGAGCGGTTCAAATGGTGGGCCAAATCGGGCACGCTGACCTATTCGGCGTGTCACCAATTGGACTTTTAGCTCGCCTATTACCCATTTTCCAACACTTTTCACTTTTCAACCTGCAGAATCAATAACCGTTATTCAAAGGAAAAAATTTAAAACATCAAAAATATGGGTTGCCTTCCAAGCAGCAACTTATTTAATGTTGTGGCACGACAGAAATACCAATTAAAGCTTCATTTTTGGGGTTGGTAATTGTGTCACTAGGAAACCCCGCCTTTTGTCCTTACGTTCAAATGAGATGAAATTTGATCCATTTGGGTTTCTAATTGCTTGATGGACACTAATTGTGAGGTGACCGTCTGATTAAGTGTAGAGACATCCTCCTTAATTTCTTTCAACACTTTGTCCGACCTTTCTACCTTATAGAGAATGTGTGCAAGCATGTCTTCCGTATGTAATTTCTCCGAGTCAGCTCTTTGATATTTAGGCTTTTGGCATTCATGAGGTGGGACGTATCTGTCCTTTCCACCATCCTTTTCCTTCCAAGGTGAATTAGGGTCATGCCATTCTCTGTCACATTCTCTCCATCCATCATCTCTATTTTAACCTGGACTTCCACCCACCCTTGGATAGTTTGGACGAAACCCTCCTCTTTGATTTTCAAGAAAGTTCTCTTCCTCATTATACAATACCTCAAATTGTGTTCTTTCGGGGTTTGCTCCACCAATACCCACATAATTTACACTCTTCAACCCACTACCCATCACTTTTTTCGACAATATATCCAAGTGGGTCATCATTTTGGCCATATTTTGGTCTCTCTTAATCCTTCTTGATCTACTCTTTCGTCATCCTAAAAGTGAGACGATACACGTGATCCTCATGAGTGTATCATGCTCTATGGATCTTGGTCATGTCATCAAGGATTTGAGACGCTGCCTCATAAGGATTTTGCATTATACCTCTAGGAACAAGTTGATCAGCAACACCTTTGTTCACCGAGTCAAGACTACTATAGAAGTATTGTTGCAACACATTGTTTGGAGGTCCTTGACTCGGACATTTAAGTACCAACTGCTGAAATCTCAGCCATGTCTCGTGGATTAGTTCATCGTCCAAGCATTTGAAATCTTAGGTACTATTCTTTAGTGCCATCATCTTTGATGGGGAAAAAAATCTTACGTAGAATGGTGTGTAAGTTCATCCCAAGTACTGATGGAGTTCCTCGGTAACTCAGCTAACCATTTGGTAGCTTCACCCATCGATAAGAATGGAAACAACCGAAGATGAACTGATTCTTCTGATATGTTCTTGAATGAGAACAAACCTTATTCATTCACAAAGTTCCAAATATTCTTATGGGGGTCTTCATAGGCCAGTGCTCCATATAGTCCTTTCATTTGGAGGAGTTGTGGCATTTTTCTAGTGAAATGGAAGACAACATTCCCCTCAATAAGAGGTAGATGTATTGCACAACACAACCCTATTGGATTGGGTCATTCACATCTTTCAAATTTCAAATATCATCTTGGCGGCCAACTTGGCTACCATTACTCCCGTTCACGCTGATTTCTTCCTCTGTTAAAAAAAGCTAAAAAAACCATGAAACAAAGTAAGTCGATTCAACTACAACACAAAATTATTACCACTCAAACTTCAACAATAGAATTCTAAACTCCATTACCCGGCAGCGACACCATTTTTTGATAAACACTCAACTACACCTAATCCAATACTAGGAGTGGGCGATCGTTATCTAGTATAAAACCCAACAAAAGGTTTGGGTCGAACCCACATGGAGTAGTACAAGTTTGAATTCAGTTATAAAGTTAAAAATGTAATCTAATGGGTGGTAGGAATAGAAATTATTGAAAACATTTAGTTAAATTTAAAGGGGCGACAATAAATGTCAGATGGGGGGATTGTATAATCAATAATCAACAGAAACAATTACGAAAATAGGGGTTTAAACAATATTAAGAGGAATTCTTGGAATGTGATCGATTATAGGATAATTATGTTATATGGGTAATTGAAGTTTATTATTAATGTTCTGAATCACTATGGGTAGGCTAGAATATGAGTGCAATAGTTTTCTCTAGAAAAACTATTATGGTTCATGCAAGTTCTCTCATAGCTCGACAATCTTAACACATCAAAACAACCCAAAACATTAATTTATCTACTCTCTCGAGCTAGATAGGAGGAGTTAGTTAAGATTCACTCTATTAAGCTGAACACATAACAACCCACATGCTACAATCATTAATCAATAACATCGGTTTGAGAACCTCTATCTCGAACAAGCCCAAAACACTAAGCTAAAATTATATTTGCAACTACAATTCATGAATTACTACTCAACTATTGATCAAACCCACATTAAAACAACAATTAAATCATTAAACAACAATACACATAAGCTAATTAAGAACATAATCACATGATCACACCCCAAGAATTGAGGTTTTAGCTACACATCATAAAAAAGAGAAACAATAATCAACTATATTAGCCATGATATGGTAAAAGTTTCCAAGTCTCTACAATGCTCAAAAATTGAATAAATTTGAAAACCCAATTGCAATTCCTCAAACTTTATCTCAAAAGCTTCAATGTCTCCAATGGGAACTCAAAAACTCAAATAAAGCTAGAAATTCTAAGAATTGTGTAATCGAAACTATAAGAACCCATTTAAAATTTCAATTTATAGTTCTCTAATTTTTTTGGCCTAGAGGACAATTTGACAGAGTAAGTCGCGCCTCGCCAACTAGGTCGGCGATCCTTCCTTCGCTCCCTTCCATCGCCAATTTGCATTAGCCATTAGTCCTTAGAGTTCTGTAAACTTAGGCGAACAAAGTTGTTGTCGTGGAGTCCTTCGGCGATACATCGACTTCCCATTCCTTTCACTAAATTCGTTGTTCCCTAGGGCTGGAATGCTGGAAATTTGGGAGAACTAAAGAGCAACTCAGCAATTTGCCGAATGGTCTTGGCGATCACCACTATCACTTTTCTTCACTTCTTTAGCTTGATAGTTCCTGTTTACCTGGTAGTATCCTTGCTTTGCCCTTTAACCTTCATAGCACTTTAACATTAGTTTAGAGCATAAATTAGGCATTTGAGGACACTTAAACTATCAAAATAAAGCCTTAAATGATTTGAAATTTGAGACTCATCACATGTAATCTAAGAATACAACATTTATGTACGTATAATGTGACATTCGAAATCTGGAGCATTATTATGTGTTTAACTGACCTAGACAGTATAATTCATGACCTAAGAGAATATATACAAACTAGGGTTCTAAGTTTCATACAAGGAATTAAGCAACGCTTCTAAGAAAACCTATTAGTTAGACTATGTATTATACAACAACTGAAATCCCAATAAATTCTCAAGATTTTACAAACCCTAGGTCGAAACAAGCTATGTAGAATCAAGGAGCTGACTTAATTCTAGGGACCTAGTGGATGAAAGGAACCCATTAGTGAAATCATGGTGATGAAATCTAAGGAGAAATCATTTGATTTCGGCGCTAAAACTTGAAGCAAACCTCCTGGTTGTTGTTTTGAAACTGTTGCCTATTTCATCTTCTTTTTGCTCTAAGTTTGGATAATATTTGGTGAATGAAGGTTTTTGGTATGTCAGACTAAGTTATTAGGCTTAAACTGAGTAAAACGACGTAGTTTAATTGCCCAACGCATAGGGGAAAGGACCAAAATGACCCTGACCTAAATCTAATGACCGTCACCTACTCCAGGACTGACGGTCCGTCATTTGACCTACCAACCATCGGTAGGGATTGTTGGTCAAGATCTTCCTGACAGGGCTTTAATAAAACGAGCATAACTTTTTACTCTCATATGAAATTTTAGCAAAATCTATGGAGTTGGAAAGACTATTCAATTATCTTTAATTTGATACATCATAGGCAACCTAATTCCTTTGGTGCTAAAAGATATTATCGTTTGAAGTTGACCCAACCGTCATTTCCCTCCAATTGGATGATGACCCTCACCTACCGTCAGACCTACACTCCGTAGGTCCAACCACGGACCATACTGGTCGACCGTGGGTTGGGTCAGAGACCATAAACATTTGGTGCCAAACTACGGACCACACCTACGGACCATCGGTGGTTTTCGTGGTTGTTATGACCCGTAAAACTAGTAGGTGAATCTAGAGCCTAACAAGTGTGCATTTGAGTTTGTTATGGGGTTTGAGGTTGTATAATGTCTTCCCGAGATTAGGTTGAGGGGTTTAGGGGTTAAACGTCAAGGTATGGATCCCCAAGGACCAACCAATGGGTCCTTGAAGACGACCCTAAAGCCTAACCCCGAAGACCCCAAGAAACCAAAAATTTGCCAAAAATATGGTGACTCACGGAGGGGACCTACGCCCGGTATGTCCATCCATGCCCCGTGGATGGCCTCCGTGGTTCAAGGCCCAAAATGAAATGTTGCATGACCAAACCACGGACAGCCAGTATGAATCGTGGACCCACCCACGGTCCGAGGGTGGGGTTTCGTGAGTCCCACCTGTGTTGCTGTTCAAGACTCGGCCAAGGTAATGATGTTTTGGTAAATTAATTTTAAGGTTAGTTAAGATAAGGGACAATTATTACTGATTAATAAAAGTATTTTAAGGCTTTTAAAATTATTAAAACTCCTTTTCCAATTCAATATTCCAAAACAAAAATTAGAAACTACCCACCTGTCCAAATATTCTCTCTCTAGAAACCACCATTGGAGAGGAAGAAGTCAAGCTTTCAACCTCAAGATCTCACCAATCTCACTAAATTTTCGTGGAGTTTCTTCCCTTAAGGTATGGTAGTCTTCATCCTTCATTAAGTTTCATTCAAGGAGCCCTATCAAAATATGATTTCAAGTTTCAAATACCCCAAAAACCTAGGGCTTTCAATCTATGCATGGGTTCAATTCCAAAACATTTTCGAAGGTTTATATGTGATGAATTATGAATGGATTTTTGAATTAATGGTTAATTATGTTGAATTTTTTCTATGAACCCATGTTTTCCCCAAAATCCTAAGTTATGAATTGTGATTGGGAATTGATTGATCATGAAAGTATGTTGAATTGTTTATGTCTATATTGAATTAGTTATTGAATTATGTTAATTCCCTTATCTAATGTAGTATTTTAGATGTTTGGGTAGATATTAATTCATAGCCTTGAAGGGCAATTTCATGAAGTCTTATGTATTATTATGATGTGAAGTATATGTGTGTGATCTCAACGAAAGTATTATGATCATGTTTAGAATGCAATTGTGTTAGTATTGAAAGCTTATTCTCAATTTAACACTTATGAAAGATAATGATATATGTGAAAGGTTATTCTCACATACACACACTCATGAATGAAGAATGAATGAAGTTTCTATGATTATGTTAATGATGATGTGTTGATTGAAAGGCTATTCTCAATTGTACACTAATGAATGGTAATGACATGTTGTGAAAGGACTTTCTCACAATATGGGGGTTCTTAGTTGTAAGACTATTCTCATATTTGAATCTAGGAGGTATCTAATGAATGAATGTTAGGTTTGAGATGGATACACAACCGTAAGTTGAGGTGGGGTATCTTGTAGCAATCTCTTATCCCATAATAATGAACTAAAGTAATGGATGTCAAGTACTCCGTGGGGAATAATGCTAAGCATCGAGTGGGTATGGATTGAGATGGATGCTAAACCGTGAGTTGAGCGGGGTATCTAGTAACAATCTCTTGAGATGGATGCTCAACCGTGAGTTGAGGCGGAGTATCTGATGAGTCCACAAATTGGACTCATTTAGGGCAATATTTTAATAGAAATTGAGTCCTTAAATGCTTATTTTATCACAATATCTGATGAAACCTCTTAAGTTTCAGGTATATGATGTTTGAAGGAAAGCTTGGACACTATGTCGCAAAAAGGAATGAAAAGGTTGAGAAGAACAAAGAAATGAAGGCCTGAGGATCGCCGTGTCCACTTGGCGAGTCGCCAAAAGGTCTTACTTCGCCTTTAGTTCCAGTGTGCTGAGGCCTGAAGAAAAAGATCAATCTACGGAAAAAGGAGCAGCCAGCGCATCGCCGAGTAGTTCCGTGAAGCAGTACTTCATCGCCCAATGGACCAAAACACGACGATTCTAGAAGTAAAAACTGCGACGAAAAAAGGAAGTCAGCAAATTACCGAACAAATCAACGAGGCAGTTCCCTGTCGCCCAATGCCCCAGAATGATAAAATGCTGAGGATGAAGTAGAAAGGCGGTAAACCAAGCTAAAGGGCGGATCACCGAAACGCTCGGTGATCCTGACTAACTTCACTGAATAACCTGACGCAACACAAATTTGTGACAACTATAAATACTAGTTAGATTTTTAATTTAAGGATCAAACAATTATTATAATTTTCATATAGAATAGTACTTTTTAGTATTCTTGCTCTGAGTTTGAGAGGGTTTTGAAGACTTGAAGAAAAAGAGGGTTTCATCTCCAAGGATTTGGACTTGGGTCTTTTGGATTCTTCACTCTTGGCCTGTAACAAGAATTAAATCTTCATACCCATTTGAATGCAAGCTCAGTTAGGTATAAATTTATATCTCTTGATGTGTGGCTAAACACCCCAATTCTTACGATGTAATTTAACAAATATGGGTTAAGATAATTATTGGGTCTTGTTTGCTGATAGTCTATTTGTAGTTTAAATGTAATTTCGTTTAGTGGTTGTGGATGAATTTAATGAATTTTTAGTTACAAATACAAGTTTATTTATGTGTTTTCGGCTTGCTTGAGAGAGAGTTCGTAAAACGAAGACCACTAGATTGATGGCAAATGTGAGTGGGTCAACATGAGGTTTAGCTCGAGAGAGTGAACTCTAGTTCCATGTCCACACACTCAGCTCGAGTTAGTAAGTGGGTTAAGCCATAGGCTGGTCTTCATACAGCAAGTAGGTGTCCGAGAGGAACACATTTGAAATGGGGTAAGTTGTTCGAGAGAGAGCTTATCCCCCTTAAAGTCTAGCTTAGTCACAGTTATTATATGAATCTTCTATCGAAAGCATGTACCCAATAATCTAGCTTAACTTGTATTCCCTTCACATCCCAAGGAATCCCTTCTCATTACTTTAAAGCCCTTGTTTATTTTGTTGTTTTTACTTACTAGTGACAAAAAAACCCCATTGTTAATTGACACTCTTGTGTTCCCCTTTAATTTACAATGTTTTTAATCATTAATGTCTTTAGCTATGACTAGTTAGAACTAAGTTTTATTTTTCTATTAATTCTCAAAACCACTCCCTTGGGACTCAACCCCAACCCTTGGTTGGGTTACTAAACCATTGTACGATCATCAACAGTTGCATCGGAAGTTGTGTCTTGATTACGCAAACATCAAAATGGTGCCACTGCCGGGGAGTGTGTTATTTGAGAATTTTTAGTTCAATAGAAGTTTTGTTATTCTTAGTTGTAATTTACTCACCTAATTTTTGGTTTTGTTTTATATGCTTTTGTGAATATTTTAGAAAGCATGAGTGTTAATGGTAGCAACAGTAGCTAGGTGGGTCACCAAGACAACATCGGTAATCTCAACGATGTCCAAGAGCCCAACATCAATGATCCTCATCTCATGGGAGGTGTTGGAGCCATCCGTTTACCCCCACCCGGGGGAAACATAGTGTTCCACATAATGAGCACTTGCAACTAAAGGGACTTTTCAGCGGAGTGGCTCCTGAAGATCCTTACGAATATCTTCAAAACTTTGTAAATGTGTGCGGTCATTCTCATTGAAAAACATCTCCCAAGAGTCGGTCCGGTTGAGGCTATTCCCTTTCTCGTTGCTGGGAGAGGCGTGCAAATGGTTAGCCGAGTTGCCGCCAGAATCCATCACTTCTTGGGAGGAATTGGTAACTGCATTTCAAGTACGATTTTTTCCTCCCTCGAAGATGATGTAACTTAGAGATATCATCCAGAGCTTTAAGTATCTGGAAGGAAAGCCTCTACACGAGACTTGGCTATGGTTCAAAAAATTGGTTCTACAATTCCCAACCTATGGTTTGCTTGATAACATGATACTTTAGTACTTCTACTGGAGTTTGGACTCGGTAAACAAAGGTGTTGCCGACCAACTCTTGTCGGGAGGCTTAATGCAGCAGCCAAACGCCGTAGCAGCCCAGTTTTTAGATGGCATGACAACCATCAACAGAGCATGGTACACTCGTGAGGACCAAGTCTCCTCTCTCACCTTCAAGCTATCCAAGGACCAAATTGAAAAAGACAATGTGAGAGACCAGAGCATGGCCAAATTCATGACACACCTTGATATTTTATCCAAAAATGTCATGTGGGCTGGTACCAGTGGTGTCAACTTTGTGGTGGTCGGATGTGCTAATCCTGAGGAGATGAAGTGTGAAACCTTGTATAAGGAGGAAGTAAATTTTCTAGCCTACCAAGGCGGTGGCTACCACTCAAATTACCCAAGGCAGGGTGGTAACCAAGGTTGGGCTAGAGTTGAAGGCTGGAAGGACCGAGATCGTGAATCAAGGGACCATCATCCGAATAGGAAGGATGGGGAGAAGGATAGATATGTGCCTCCCCATGAGTGCCAGAAATCCAAGGATTCAAAGGTAGGTAGGTATGAGGATATACTCTCCCGTATCCTCAACAAAGTTGAAGGGTTAGTTAAAATGCTAAAAGGCATGAAATAAGATGTATCTACCCTTAGCCAAACCATCACCTCCCATTCAGTTTCAATCAAGCAGTTAGAAACCCAGATCGGTCATATCTCATCGCACTTAAATTTGAGACATCAAGGGTGTTTGCCAAGTCATACTATGGCTAACCCCAAGAATGAGGTTTGAAGGTGGACTTGCGTCGTGCCACGATGTGAACTAAGGCGTTATTTGGGAGGCAACCCAAAACCCTTTATTGTTTTATGTTGTTTCGATAAAATAATGGTGTATTAATTGTGCAGGAAGAAGTGTGGGAAGCATTTGGAAAGAAAGATATTGGCGAGGTAAATGTCGGTTGGTGAGTCGCCAAAGTATTAGGCGACCCAACTCACACCACCCTTTGATCCAACCTAGCTTGGGTTTAGGGTCTGTAAAACTCAGCGGTCCCGAAGAAATGATTGGTAAGTCGCCAATTAGCTCGGCGACCCCGTTTTGCATCGCCGTTTGGATCTCCACATGAAATGGGGGATTCTGTAAAACTAAGTGAGGAAGGTGATTGCTCAGCGTGACGCCAAATTGTTCAGCGCTCATGACTAATGTCGCCGAGTGGACAAGAACTGAACAGTTTTTCAAGCCAAAGGTTTGAAAGTTTCAATTTCCTATGCTCTTCCTCATTTTCAAACTTTGCAAACTCGAACCAAATTTTATTCTCGATATTGCTTCATCTCTACTGTGTTTTGGTTATTAAATTGTTCTTGGATCTGGATTGCGTTGCCGCCTAGCATCTTAGTAGCATCTTAATCAGCACCAAAGGTTGGTTCCCCTGCCCTAAGTTTCTTGTATTGAAAGTTGTACTCAAATGAGATGGCATTACTTTGATGATGTGTGTTGGGCCTATCTGGTAGGATTAGAATATTTGTTTGCCTGTGAAGTTCACAATTTTTTTCGGTACTAAGTTAAATAGTTAATTCCTGAAAGTTGCGCTTTAAATTGGATGAAAATCGTAGGTTGTGCATGATTATCATTGGGTTTAAGCCTAATTTGAGTTGTGCATACCTTAATTTTGTTTTCGAGGTTGCAGGGTTGGATTTAAGAAGATGGGTTAAAATTAGGCACGTGGGCCATTTGGCAAGTTAAGTCGAGCTCGCCAAACTACTCGGCATTTCGCCTAACATCCCCATTTTGTCAGTATTTTAATGCCATATCTAATGCTTGGTTTAGTAACTTTTGGTGAGAACCCTTTGATCGCCAAAAGCATTCGGCGACTCCCCGAAAGACTTCTTGTTTACCCTTTGTATGCAACGTTGTATTCTCTATGCACTGCACTCGGCGAATCGCCGAAGTAGCTACGCGCTACACCAACTAGTTCAGCGAAGTGATTTTGAAATAGAACTGCCTTGCTTTTGTCTAAATACATTCTAAATTTTTCTCGAAGCTTTGCAGAAATGGCTAAACCAAAAGTAGCTGGAAGACATATGCCACCCCCAACAAACAAGAGAGAAAATTTTCTGAAAAAATACAAAGGCTACAAATCCTGCCAAAATGGATAATGAGGACGAGAAGCCCAGTGCCAAAAAGAGAACAAATCTCCGAGACCCCACTATTCCCTCATGGAGACGTGGATTCTTCACACCTATCTACTCCTTTCTGGCGGCTCATGACTTCGACAATCTTAGTAAGTCAGATGGCGCTGAATCCTCTGAAGAAGCTCTGGGGGCCATTAGCAAGTTCCACACTGACACATCGGGCATTGATGCCTAGACAAATGGAATGACTGCTTAGCCAGGATCCCCTCTTTACCTCCCTCTCTGTCTTTCTTTATTTCACCTTTCAGATTCTATGTTAAATGCATTAGAGGAAAATAGCTTTTATTTGTGGTGGGGTGAGACCCAAATTTGTGTGCTATTTGATGTGTGTATTTTGTTTATATTTGGGCCGTTCTGTTTAAAACTGTGTTAAATACTGCTTTTCTATCGATATTTGAGCTTATGGCTCCTTTTATAAGATCCTTTTATATTATATTGCAAAATGATTTGGACCCTTCCAAAAATGTCATGGGGGTTGGTCCCCGTGGTGTCAACGATGTGGGGCTCGTGTGTGCTAATCCTGAAGAGATGAGGTTTGAAACCTTGTATAATGAGGAGGTAAATTTTCTGTTCAACCAGGCGGTGGCTACCGCTCAAATTACCCAAGGCAGGGTGGTTACCAAGGTTGGGCTAGAGACAAAGGCTGGAAGGACCGAGATCGTGAATGGAGGGACCATAATCCGAATTGGAAAGATGGGGAGAAGGATAGATATGTGCCTCCCCATGAGTGCCAGAAATCTAAGGATTCGAAGGTAGGTAGGTATGAGGATATACTCTCACGTATCCTCAAAAAAGTTGAAGGATTAGTTAAAATGCTAAAACGCATGAAACAAGATGTATCTACCCTTAGCTAAACCGTCACCTCCTATTCAGTTTCAATCAAGCAGTTAGAAACCCAAATCGGTCATATCTTGTCTCACTTAAATCCGAGACAGCAAGGGTGTTTGCCAAGTGATACTATGGCTAACCCCAAGAATGAGGTTTGAAGGTGGACTTGCGTCGTGCCACGACGTTAACTAAGGAGTTTTTTGGGAGGCTACCCTAAACCTTTTATTGCTTTATGTTATTTTGATAAAATAATGGTGTATTAATTTTGCAGGAAGAAGTGTGGGTAGCATTTGGAAAGAAAGAGATTGGCGAGGGAAATGTCAGTTGGCGAGTCGCCAAAGTATTAGGCGACCCAACTCACACCGCCATTTGATCCCACCCAGATTGGGTTTGGGGTCTATAAAACTCAACGGTCCCAAAGAAATGATTGGCGAGTCGGTAATCAGTTTGGCGACCCCATTTTGCAGCGCCGCTTGGATCTTCACATTAAATAGGGGATTCTATAAAACTCGGCAAGGAAGGTGATTGCTCAGCGTGACGATGAATGGATCGACGCTCACGACTAATGTCACCGAGTGGACAAGAATTGAACGGTTTCTGAAGCCAATGGTTTAAAAGTTACAATTTCCTATGCTCTCCCTCATTTTTAAACTTTGCAAACTCACATCTAATTTTATTCTCGATATCACTGCATCTCTATTGTTTTTTGGTTTTTAAATTATACTGGGATCTGGATTGCATTTCCACCTAGCATCTCAGTAGCATCTTAATCAGCACCAAAGGTTGGTTCCCATTCCCTAAGCTTCTTGTATTGAAATTTGTACTCAAATGAGATGACATTACTTTGATAGTATGTGCTGGGCCTATTTGGCAGGATAAGAAAATTTGTTAGCTTGTTAAGTTCGCAAATTTTTGCCCGTACTAAGTTAAAGAGTTAATTTCTGAAAGTTGCGCTTTAAATTGGATGAAAATCGTAGGTTGTGCATGATTGTCATTGGGTTTAAGCCTAATTTGAGTTGTGCATGCCTTAATTTTGTTTTCGGGGTTGCAGGGTTGGATTCAAGAAGATGGGTTAAAATTAGGTACGTGGGCCATTTGGCAAGTTAAGTCGAGCTCGCCAAACTGCTTGGCGAGAAGCCTTTGATCACCAAAAGCATTCGGCGACTTGCCGAAAGACTTCTTGTTCGCCCTTTGTCAGCACCCTTGTATTCTCTATGCATTGCACTCGGTGAATCACCGAAGTATTTGCGTGCTTCGCCAACTTGTTCAGCGAAGTGATTTTGCAATAGAACTGCCTTACTTTTGTTAGAATACTTTCTAACTTTTTCTCAAAGCCTTGAAGAAATGGCTAAACCGAAAGTAGTTAGAAGAAATATGCCACCCCAACAAACAAGAGCAAAAAATTTTAGAAATAATACAAACGCAACAAATCTTCCCAAAATGGATAATAACGACAAGAAGTCCAATGCCAGAAAGAGAACAAATCTCCGAGACCCCACTATTCCCTCATGGAGACGTGGATTCTTCCCAGTTATCCACTCCTTTCTAGTGGCTCATGACTTGGACAATCTTAGTAAGTCAGATGCTGCTAATTCTTCTTAAGAAGCTCCGAGGGCCATTATCAAGTTCCAGGCTGACACATCTGGCACTGATGCCTAGACAGATGGAGCGACTGCTAAGCCAGGATCCCCTCTTTACTTCCGTCTCTGTCTTTCTTCATTTTACCTTTCAGTTTTGTGTTAATTGCATTTGAGGACAAATGGATTTTTTTTATGGTGGGGTGAGGCCCACCTTTGTGTGGTATTTGATGTTTGTATTTAGTTTATATTTGGGTTGTTCTGTTAAAAACTGTGTTAAATACTGTTTTTCTGTGGATATTTGAGTATTTGGCTCCTTTTATAATCTTCTTTTATATTAAATTGCGAAATGATTTGGACCCTTCTGAATTTTTTTGAATTTTTCACACATTTTTGCCACCATTTATATGTTGTTAAATTGGTTGTTCCTTGGCAAATTTGAGTGTTAGTTTTGATCAATATTGATGACTTGAATAGTGCTTCCAATCGAATGAACATGAATGTATGGTTACGGTGAGGCCAACTGAAGTTGCAAAGACAATATGTGAACTCTTCGCATCCCGTTGTGATTAGCCATTCATCAAATTGATTATATTGTGATGACCGTTTCACACTAGCAAAAGTGTGGAGTCTTGTTTGACTTAAGTGTCGATGCCTTGTGTGATAAGCTTACTTTGAACTAAGCATGACAACACCTAGAATTTTCCCCCTTGGTACAATCGATTAAGTGAGTCTTTCTCTTGAGATGATATTAGGCAAATTTTGAAGAGTGTGAACTAGTTTGACATATACCTCTTTTGTGACCTCCTTTGTGAGTGTGTGAATTAGTTTGACATATACCCCTTGAACCTTATCTTTCTTTGGAAGAAACTCAATGAAACCTAAACCTTTCTTTATCCAGCACCCATAATCCTCATGAAGTTGTGGTTAGTTGAATAGCCAACTTAGGCCAAAAGACTAAGTTGGGGGAATGGTGAAAAGATAAGGGAAAGTCAAGAAGTGCAAGGAAATTCTCCTTTAACCCATGGTGTTAAGAAAAATGGAACCCCTAAATATAAAAAAAAAAAAAAAAAAAA